>JACXGM010008942.1:16616-28325 GCA_016801145.1 Umbra pygmaea | reverse complement strand
CCACACACACACACACACACACACACACACACACACACACACACACACACACACACACACACACACACACACACACACACACACACACACACACTACACATTGGACTGGGTGGGATCCCTATAGCAAGTAGGGTTCCACTGGCTTGAGCACACAATTTACACAGGGTTGAGTATTATTAAATACCTATTAGGGAATATATTCTATAAATAATGTAGGCCTTACAGCAGAAAGTACACTATTACCAAGTTTAATGGCTGATGAGTTAGTTAGTCAAGTGAGTCCTTACTTCTACAATAAGGACTTGAGACCCTCTGCTTCGGTCTGTCCATATTTCAGTAGATGAGTCGGTGACCCAAAATACACAAAGAAAGGGAACTATAATGAATCATAATGACTAATGACAGCCTGAGAGCAAGGTGCAGCCAGGGGTACACACATACACACACACACACACATATACACACACACATATATATATACACACACACAACAACAACATTAGTAGGCAAAGTTAAAGGCATGTTGTTGTAGTCTTGGGTGGTCCAATATTCCAGACTTGTAGACTGCCTACATTGCATATATTGCTGTAGCATGATGAGTGCAAATCTGGCATACATGTATTCTAATTTGACATTTTGTACTTTTGAGGTTTTATATAACAATGACACTCAAAAACAATTATTGTAAGGTGACATTGGTTTTATGTTTGGATGCTTCGCCAAGTATAAGTATGAAAGTTGTTGAAGGATCATTGGTAAGGCTGTAAGTCTGAAGGAAAATTATAACCAAAGAGCATTCTAAAGGAGTTGATTAAGTAATACAAAAACATTGTACCACATAACATCCACTTGTTTGGATATGCCAGTAAGCATCACATCACCAAAGCAGAACAAGAAACAAACAATCAGGAGCTGTTGAGTTGACACCACGTTCCAATTTATTCTGAAAATTAAAATCAAGTGTCATAAACATTAAATATTTTGTTTTTCAATTAAACTCATGGATGGTATTGTGTCTCCGGGCTCTTTGTATCACTGAAATATATCACTGAATCTCAGAAACCTGTGATCATTAGTTTGCCAGGTGAGACCAATTAAATGAAAACTAATTAAGAAGGATGTTCCACGTTATTAAGCTGGCCACATGTTTCAAGTAATATGGGAAATAAAAAGTACCTCTCTGCTGCGGAAAAGTGTCGAAATAGTGTGCAATGCCTTGGACAAGGTATGAAAATATTAGATTTTTTTTAGAATTTATTTCTAAGAAAACTTAAGTGTGATCACTGTACTGTGAAGAGATTTGTGGCTGATTCAGAGCACAGACGGGTTCATGTAGATAAATGCATAATGAGGAAGGTTACTGCCAGACAAATTCATCAGATTAAGAGAGCAGCTGCTAAAATGCCATTACAAAGCAGCAAACAGGTAGTCCTGCAAACCTCAAGGTGTAGGATCCTACAGAGGCTTGCAGTTGTGCATAAACCTACTATTCGGCCACCCCTAAACAATGCTCACAAGCAGAAACAGTTGCAGTGGGCCCAGAAATATATAAAGACTAATTTAAAACAGTCTTGTTAACTGATGGGGACTCATGGGGAGAGAGGTGGTAGGCACCTTTAGGGTCCCTGAAGGTGTTAAAATGACATCGGGATAGTATATAGAGTTTTTGACTGACCAATTTCTTTCACGGTATAAAAAGAAAAAATGTGCTTTCCATAGCAAAATCATCTTCATATGACAATGCACCTCATCATCTCATGCTGCAAAGAATACCTCTGTGTCATTGGCTGCTATGGGCACAAAATATATAAACTCATGGTGTGGCCCCCATCCTCCCCTGAACTCAACCCTATTGAGAACCTTAGGAGCATCCTCAAGCAAAGGATGGAGGCTATTCTGACATCCTGAAAAGAAATTAAAGCAGAAACTCTCCATAAACTGACAAGTTCAATGGATGCAAGAATTGTGAAGGAGATATCAAAGAAAGGGTCCTATGTTAACCTGTAACTTGCCCTGTTAAGATGTGTTTGAAATAGCTTTTGATTTCAGTAAATATGAACTGCTAATAATGCAAATTCAACAATTTTACCATTGTCACGATTTGGTTTGTATTGTGAGTAGAGAGAGGGAGACCCAGGCAGATAGATTGTTTGGTTTGGTAGTTTTACTTTGTGAAAGTCCAGGAGGTACACAGGAAATGTAACAAATGGCAGGAGATAGCGAGATTGCACAACAAAGGCTAATTAGGAATACTATGCAATGGAGAACTGATTCTATACAGAGCGTATGCAATTGTCTCGACTTGACTAAACAGCAGTGCACAACAGATATATATATAGAACACTAATACTCTTTAGCGGCACAGACACTGAACCTAATTACACATCTCATACGCCTGATCTCAAGCTATACAAACAATACTGAAAACTACTTACAGCCAGCACCTCTCCTGGATGTCAGAGTACAACAGTGACTATATATCAATGATCAGCGCCATCCCTTGTTTAAATAGGGAGTAATATTGCCGGCTGAATGTGATAAGCAATCTGACCAAATGAGCCACTTGATGAACCATACTAATGATATCTGTCTAAAGCTCCAGGTGAAACAGGGGATGGCGCCACACTCCATTTTAATACACACTACATGAACACACCTATATATAATAACTGAACATAATCCAACAGTGCCTGGCACTTGAGACATAGGGAACACAAATAAACATAATGGACATAATCATCTGTATACACAAGTGTCCATGCCACAGTCCATCTGCCACAGCATCCCACCTAGGGTGCATTTTGTGTATTTTATTTTTTCATTCGGTAGCTTGTTCAATGAAATTCGACTTGAAAATTATACTGACTGTTGCATCGACTATTTAGTAAAATCAATGTAAAATATGATTTGCTTAATAATTTTGAAAGCGGTGTTGTGGCTGAAAGTAGTGCAATGGTGCATTGGTCAACAATTACACAATAACAATAGCTCTGCATAAAATTGGTCCATATTGGAGGATGGCAAGAGAGAAGCTGTTCTCAAATTATTATATGAAAGCAGAGGGCCCAAGCTTAGATGTGGCAAAAGGTTATGTAATCAGATGAGACCAAACTCAAAGTACTATGGGTGGCACAAACCTACCACTGCCCATGCCTCAAGAGAAAACTTCCATACATTGAAGTTTGGTGGTGACATCATCATGCTGTGGGGATTCTTCTCATCAGCAGGGACAGGACGTCTGGGAGGAAATTCACATCATTCTTGTTAAAAATAGTTTCTGAATACTAGAATTCATACTATTTTCCTTTGTCAGATGTACCGGTACTGTAGTGGCTGATCCCATTCCGTTCTAACGGCATTGTCATGGAAAACAGAAGACAAACATGTCTCTGAGTCATACTCATTTGAGAATGGGGTCATATCTGTTTAAATGTTTGCACAATTATTTTAGGAAGAAAACATGAAAATGTTCTGTTTTTTAGAAGCACGTTTATCGTTTGCCAGACGTTTTAACTAAGCACTTAAGTCTCTCTCACGACCCTGTGATCAAAACCCACTTGGGGTTTCAACTCAGTTTAGGAGCTCTATTCTAATGTCTAGATAACCCCTGAGCCTCTTCCCTCTTCCTCACACCGCTGGGATCCTAGCCTCCCTGCCCCTCTCTCTCTCCCTCTAGCCTGTTGCTGTTTGTTTTTCAGAGAGGACCGGATGGCCAAGGGGCCCTCGTCTCCTCAGTGTGGCCCAGCTGAGCTTGTGTTCTGTTCTGTCCAACCCAGACCGAGTCTCCCGGACAGCCCGTCTGTTTGCTTTCTCCTCATTGTTCCCATCCTGAACAATAAACAAAGCAGTTATTTTTATGTTTTGGTTAATTGAAAAATTCCATGTCTGGGGTTCTACTGCTGGTCCAAATAAGAACATCAAAGCCCATAGTGATAAAAATACTGTAGGAAGCCTGAGGTTCTTGAAGTCTACTATATCATTGAAGCCTTTTGTTAAAAAAAAACAATTGTATTGACAGTGATAAACTCTCTGGGACAAAAAGTTGATTTTAGTACCACATTTAAACACATAATGTATCAAGATAAGGTCTTCTGCATGGCCTTGGGCCAAAGAATATACTGTACATATGGCAGGTCTGTACAGGACCAGCTCTGGCAATTTTGCTGCCCTGGGCGAGATTTAGGGATGGCCCAACCCCGCACACGCACACATTCCAGACGCCCCAGCCTTCAACCTAATATCTTACCTTGACATTATTTTTCTACAAAACATTACACCGCGTTCCAATTTATTATGCAAATTATATTTTACACTTATTGTCCTATATAGTCAATGCAAATGACAGTCAGTATACACTCACCTAAAGGATTATTAGGAACAACCGTTCAATTTCTCTTTAATGCAATTATCTACTCAACCAACCACATGCCAGTTGTTTCAATGCATTTAGGGGTGTGGTCCTGGTCAAGACAATCTCCTGAACTCCAAACTGAATGTCAGAATGGGAAAGAAAGGTGATTTAAGCAATTTTGAGCGTGGCATGGTTGTTGGTGCCAAATGGGCCGGTCTGAGTATTTCACAATCTGATCAGTTACTGGAATTTTCATGCACAACCATTTCTAGGGTTTACAAAGAATGGTGTGAAAAGGGAAAAACATCCAGTATGCGGCAGTCCTGAGGGCGAAAATGCCTTGTTGATGCTAGAGGTCAGAGGAGAATGAGCCGACTGCTTCAAGCTGAAAGAAGAGCAACTTTGACTGAAATAACCACTCGTTACAATCGAGGTATGCAGCAAAGCATTTGTGAAGCCACAACACGCACAACCTTGAGGCAGATGGGCTACAACAGCAAAAGACCCCACCGGGTACCACTCATCTCCACTACAAATAGGAAAAAGAGGCTACAATTTGCAAGAGCTCACCAAAATGGGACAGTTGAAGACTGGAAAAATGTTGCCTGGTCTGATGAGTCTCAATTTCTGTTGAGACATTCAGATGGTAGAGTCAGAATTTGGCGTAAACAGAATGAGAACATGGATCCATCATGCCTTGTTACCACTGTGCAGCCTGGTGGTGGTGGTGTAATGGTGTGGAGGGATGTTGTCTTGGCACACTTTAGGCCCTTTAGTGCCAATTGGGCATCGTTTAAATGCCACGGCCTACCTGAGCATTGTTTCTGACCATGTCCATCCCTTTATGGCCACCATGTACCCATCCTCTGACGGCTACTTCCAGCAGGATAATGCACCATGTCACAAAGCTTGAATCATTTCAAATAGTTTTTTTGAACATGACAATGAGTTCACTGTACTAAAATGGCCCCCACAATCACCAGATCTCAACCCAATAGAGCATATTTGGGATGTGGTGGAACAGGAGCTTCGTGCCCTGGATGTGCATCCCACAAATCTCCATCAACTGTAAGATGCTGTCCTATCAATATGGGCCAACATTTCTAAAGAATACTTTCAGCACCTTGTTGAATCAATGCCCCGTAGAATTAAGGCAGTTCTGAAGGCGAAAGGGGTTCAGACACAGTCACGCACGTGCACAGGTAGGGCTCAACCTGTGCAGAGCACATGCCCTTTTCGTCCGAAGTGCCCTTTTTTTGGGTGGTGGTGTTTTTTTCCTTCTTCAATAAATCAATGCTATTGGTCACCATTTACGTATTTCTATCTGTTTTACAAATATTGAGCCAATTTAATTTCTTAAAAAGAGCTTGTGTAAATCTTGTTCGCTCCTAAAACTGTCAGTAAACCTGATAACTCTGCCCCCTCTATCTTGACTAAAAGCACTACGGTTCCGCAGCAGACGAACATCAGCAGGCAGCTGATCGAAGTTTTGCAAAGGTAAACAAAGATCTTGATGTTTGAATAAGTACTAAACACTATGTCTATAAAGGCAATATTTTACTGTGTTTTAATGTGGGACGAGACTAGAGACGTCTAGCATTTGCCACCTAGTTATTGCCAATATACAGCCTACACTTAAATAGCCTGTGCATACACATTTCATCTTTTGTAAATTGCGATTTTGGCCAAATGTATTTTACAACAGGAAAAACTAGGCACCCATATACCTACAACAAACTAGTTTGTAACCTGTTGATTAAAATGTAATGTGATGCCACCGGTGCTGTTTTAAATACACATTTGCACACATTTGCTGGTCTAAAACCCGTAACTGCATTTTAGTTTAACCTTTGTAAAAAAGTAATACAACAACATATCATTTGTTTTTACCATCGGGAAATCATAAGCGCAGGTGTGCCCCCACGCTGTTTTGTAATGGAACTTACACAAAGCGACGAGTGATACTCGTCACAGGTAACATATATCTTTTTTATTTGTGATGGCTGATACACTTTATTTATTAACATTTAATCATGTTATGGTAATAATATTAAATAGTGGTTAATTCAAGGCTGTTAATATGCACATATTAGCTATCTAGTCTAGCAAATTTTTCTATTTACAGTATAATATTCTGTACTCTCGGCTCGTCTTGTATAAATGTTGTACAGTAATGTTGTAGTAGTAAAAACACATTACAGAATCAGATCACTACGAAATAGTATATTTATATTTTATCATGAAGAATGTAATTATTTTTTTGATCCAACAGCAAAAACGATATTATGGTGAAATATTTTTACAATATTTTTACAATTTAAAATAACTGTTTGTAATTTATTTCTGTGATCAAAGCTGAATTTTCAGCATTATCGCTCCAGTTATTCTTCAGTGTCACATGATAATTCAGAAATCATTCTAATATGCTTTTCACTGCAACTGTAATTTTCACACTATTATATATATTTTTTTCATTGCTGGCTTATTTTATGGAAAGTGTAGCGAATAAGAGACCAGTGGATCACAGTCATAAACGTCTTCAAGCACATGGCACACAGAAGGTTGGTGTTATAATTAGGTTGAAAGATGCCCTGAAACCCTGTATATCTACATTATCTATAATATTATTATTATTATGGCTGTTATTATTTGTGAGTATATATATATAGGAGGGGGGTGCCCTTTTTCCAGTTTCGACACATGCCCCTCAAAAGGTCTGTGCACGGCCCTGGACAAAGTATTAGTATGGTGTTCCTAATAATCCTTTAGGTGAGCGTAATTTTCAAGTCACCAACCGTTAGGGTATAAGTCAAATTTCATTGAACAAACCACCCAATGAAAACAGTATTTTTTTCAAAAATAAAAAACTAAAAATGCACTCTATCAAGTTATAATGCACAGAGTGAAAATTGTCATTTGTTGAATTTGCAGCATTAGGTCATATTTACTGAAATCAAAAGCTATTTCAATCAAACACATCTTAACAGGGCAAGTTACACATTAACATTGGACCCCTTCTTTGATATCACCTTCACAATTCTTGCATCCATTGAACCTGTGAGTTTATGGAGAGTTTCTGCTTGAATTTCTTTGCAGGATGTCAGAATTGCCTCCCAGAGCTGCTGTTTTGATGCAAACTGCCTCCCACCCTCATAGATCGTTTGCTTGAGGATGCTCCAAAGGTTCTCAATAGGGTTGAGGTCAGGGGAGGATGGGGGCCACACCATGAGTTTCTCTCCTATTCTGCCTATAGCAGCCAATGAGACAGAGCATGATCTGCAGCATGATTCTTTGCAGCATGATCATATGAAGATGATTTTGCTATGGAAGGTACGTTTTTTCTGTGGTGAGTCAGAAACTCTATATACTTTGCAGAGGTAATTTACTTCACAGGTGTGCCTTAGGCTGGCCACAATAGAAGGCCACTCTAAAATGTGCAGTTTCATCACACAGCACAATGGCACAGATGTCACAAGTTTTGAGGGAGCTCCCACGCAGTGATTTAAATCCACAATATGTGGATTCAGAACCATGGCCAGCTCCACATCCTAAGGTATCGCAAACAATTCAGTAGGAGGCGTGGTGCTGAATCCACCTTTTGTGGTCTTAAATCACTGTGTGGGAGCTCCCGCAAAACTTGCGACATCTGTGTCATTGTGCTGTGTGATGAAACTGCATATTTTAGAGTGGCCTTTTATTGTGGCCAGCCTAAGGCACACATATGCAATAATCATGATGTCTAATCAGCATCTTGATAGACCACACATGTGAGGTGGATGGATTATCTCGGCAAAGGAGAAGTGCTCACCAACACAGATTTAGGCAGATTTTTGAACAATATTTGAGAGAAATAATCCTTTTATGTACGTAGAAAAAGGCTTTGATCTTTGAGTTCAGCTCATGATAAATGGGGGCAAAAACAAAAGTGATATATATATATATATATATATGCAAATAAATCTTTATGTAGTTTTAATTATTGTAAAAATAAAATGAATAACACATTAACTCATTGTCACGATGTGTGGTTAGAATATAGGCAGGAGGCAGATGGGTCTTCTCAAATAAATGTGATATTATTTTTTTTAAGTACTGAATATAAAGGAATACCTAGGAAGCGGTACAAAACAACAAAGGCTAGACCTGTAATAAGGCTCTTTTCAAACTAGAAAACAAGAAACTCAAAGGACTAGCATGAAAGGCACCTCAACTAGAAACTTACAGGAGATCTTGAAAGCATAGTATAATGTCAACAGGAAACATCCATGACAGGAACACAATGACCAACAACTAACAAGACAAACACAGGTGAATATATAGTGGTAGGCGTGGGATAATGGATAAAAGCTGCAGACACTAATGGGACAATTACACACATAGAAGTATAATGACAAGAATGCTGGAAACTTTAAATCTATGGAACAAACAAAAACCCACTAGAGGGTGTTAAAGCAAAACAACCCAAATAAAAGCATATAGATACTACATAAACCACTAACACAATAGAAAACTATAACAATATACTAAATGCAATAGACAGGTACATGAAGAAATGAAAACCCTATACACAGCAACACAAGGGGACATTCATGACACTCATGTTCATTTAAATCAGCTGTTTTTTTCTCTGTCATTTCTTTGTCAAGAATGCAAATTCGTATGACAATTCACTACAAACATCAATTGGTGGGTGCTAGGACCTGGGGGAGGATGCTGCTGTTCTAACGCTAAAACAGAATTTAGTTATACATAGTGACATGGTTGTTACTGACAGGATTGAAATGAACATAGCTTTTTATGATTTTTGGTCATATATGACAGATTATTTACATGTGTTATCTACAAATTAAAAAGTAATTTACAATAATTACTTTCATTAGTTAATAAGCCAGCTGGATATCAAGGTTACGTTATTTGCTAATTTTAGCTAACTTTTGGTGTAATCTACTTGACAAAGAAAATCCACTGGCAGTGAGGGTGTAGGCAGCTACACTAGCTAGGTGAGACAGAAATTACATTATTGTCATGTCAAATAAAACAATCATATCACAGTAGCCATAGATTATTTTTTTCAGTTAATCTTTGTGAAATTATGACATTAGTGATGATCAAAATGCTACGGTATGTCTCTCAATTCATAAGCCTGAAGCTACGGATATAATAAAGTTATTTAAAAGAGGTCAGTCAGGTGAGAAACAAGATTTGAGTTCAGACAGATACAACATTTGAATGGATTGATCACTCATTAGGGATTGATGTAACGTCCAGCCCAGGGTGGGCTGGAAAGTAAACGTTCATATGAACTGAGAAATGGACTTGATGTTTATAATATTTATATTTCTGTTTATTGTAGGTATTTGTGTTATTCATTATATATTCCATATGCATATGTACTGTTGATTTATGTTGTATTTAATGTAATGTTGATTGTTTTATGAAGTGTGCTGTATAGCGCCTTCCTCTCTTTCACCTAGTACTGATTGGGGAGGGAGTTGGTCTAATTACCTAAGCACTAACAATTGGCGGCTCAGTCCCTATATTAGTCCAGGTGAACGAGAGGAAGGCGCGGTTCATTATTATATTGTCACTGTGTGAAAAAAGGCTGTCCGTGATCTCGAATATGGATATCTTAGTTGTGAGAAGAGTGTTGTTTGGAGTTAGGAAGATATGCGTACGCTCTTTACTTATATGATTTGCCGTCAGTGTCCGTGGCACTGTTGAGAGCACTTATAAGTATACTTGTTGTGCTCTCGCTCTATACTGTTGACCTGCAACTGAAGTACATGTTTCTGTATCCCGGATTGTCAACATTAAATACAACAAACCATTAATGCCTGCTTGGTTTTCCTCTCTCTACACCACAACCAACTGTGACACTTGAGTTATTATAAATTTGAGTTTATTTAATAACAAATTAAACTAAAATGTATTCTTTATTTTTGTCCAAACAGGCAAGAATGAAAGAAAGAAGCTGCTCTGTTAATTGTGTGAGAAGGCTGTCTGGGAGCTCCTATGAAAATATAAGTTGTGAAAAGAGTGTTGAAAAATAAAAAGTTTATGCGTACGCTCTTTACTTATATGTTAGCTGTCAGTGTTTATGGCACTATGAGAGCATAATAAGCTATATAAATATACTTGTTGTGCACTCGCTTCAACTGGTTGTTAGGAGTTTGGAAATGTATGCTTACGCTCTTTACTTGTATGTTAGCTGTCAGTGTCTATGCCACTGTGAGTGCATAATAAGCTACAGTATACTCTAAGTATACTCGTTGTGCACTCGCTTCAACAGTTCGCCTGCAACTGCAATATATGTATGTTTCATGGACTGTCCATTAAAAACAAGCAACAACCATCTACTGCCTGCAATGGTCTCCCTCTCTCTACACCACACCAAACCGTGACATGTACAAACCTATTTTGAAGGGTAATGCTAAATTAGATGCTGAGAGGAATAGTGAAAACAATGTTATTTCCTCCAAAACTGGCATTTTTCTTTGGTGGGGAGCATTTAGAGATTTTGCCTGGTGCCCCAGATTGGTCAGAAATGCCCCTGATAATAACAACTTATTTATTCATTAGAATGTATTATTATTCAGTTGTGTTGATTTCACCAATCTTTCTAAAATTATACTGTATTGCTCTGCATATGTACAATGTACTAATCGTAGAACTAGTGAAAAATCAGTGAACAATATTACATCTGAAATGGTTTAGGCCAGTGGTTCCTAAAGTATTTACAGTGCTGTACCCCCCCTCAGATAGTAAACATCTAGCTGCGTACCCCCTGCACCACCTCAGCCACCACACACACGCACGCACACACACACACACACACACACACACCGTGTATGTGTTAGACACTATATGCATGCATACAGCCATTACAGACAAAGTGAGTTACCAATCACTTTGCTCTTTGTATAGCCATACCATAAGGCATTACCATCAGCTCACGGGTAAAATTGTTATTTGCTCACCAAGGATTCATGAGATGAGTGGGCTGGAAGGACGCACATAACTCAGAAATGTTGGGCTGTAATAACAGAGTTCAGCCTTGAATCTTTTTCTCCTCACAGTTTCTGTCTGAAATTAATTTTTATGCTGGTGAGGGCAAGAACCCAATCTCACATAGATATGTGGTCACAAGCTACATCTTAACATCACCAGTTAACATTACCATCACAGAATACTATGCGCGCCACCTGAACCAGACATCTGTCAGTGGCTTTTGATTAATTAAAATGTTCACAGAATCACTCATTTAATTTCAATGAGGCTCTCTAGTTCAGATGTGGTAAGTCGGTAAATGCAGACTGGGCAGTGGTAAGTCGGTAAATGCAGACTGGGCAGTGGTAAGT
>JACXGM010008942.1:0-16516 GCA_016801145.1 Umbra pygmaea | reverse complement strand
ATGGTCTTAAATTGCAATGCCTGCCGCATTATTTTTTGGACACATTGCCCATACCACACGTCAATGAGGAGCTGTAGAGTAGAGCGCTCAACCTAAAGCAGACATAGTTTTTAATAGTAGTGTCCCTACGAGTCTTGGCACTCTTGGCAACCTCCTTGAACAGCTGTGCCAGGAGCCGGGCCTGGGAATTTATGATGTATTAATGTGTGCGTGTGTATGTTGAAGTGCATACGTGTGAGAACAGTGAGAGTTGATTTTCTTTGAGAGCAAAGTCCCCCTCTGCTCCACTCTTTTATTAAACTCTCTTTGATAGAGGGTAGCTAGCTCCCAGAAGGCCCAGTCAATCTTCTTAAGGTATTAACTGATCAATCGTCACTTCTGAGAGGCTGATATTCAAGGTTCGCGGAGACCAGCCCCATCGAGGAGGCCCCCCCAGATGTTTACACACAGCAGGCTAGGTCAGCTGTAGCGTTTAACCCTTCTCTCACTCCACCGTCTAGGATTAGGGTCTCTCCTTACTATGGCAACAGCACAGTCACCTCCCGCTCCCACCTCAGTTGTTTACACTGTTTACAGGCAAATCTCTCAACAGCTGACCTTGTTAGTCATCAGTGTGGTCAGTGACACGAGACGTATTGATAGGTTCACACAAGCATGCACAGACACACTGCCTGACTGAGTGTGCACACGGCCAGCCCGTCATCAATGCTCCATAAAAGCAGAGAGGCCTCAGCTGTTTTCCCACTTTATCTTGATTTTTTAACATCAACAACTCATTTAGTTTGGATGTGACAGGAGAATTCCAATCAAATACAGATTAGCATCATGTTGCCCTTTATTCTAATCAATAATGAAACAGGATTTATTATGCTAGTATTCCTGTGATCTAATAGCTATAAAATCTAATCAAATCCTGGCATATTTAATCTATACTGTTAATTAATACTGACCGTAAATGAATACAAATGATTATTTATTATCAATGTTGTTTAAGACCCCTTTAATTAATCATGCCTAAATTACATCAACATGTACATCAATATGCCTAAAGTAGCATTTTGCTAAGCAAATTAAATGTTTGTCATTGTTTGTCATTTAGCCAATGCTTTTTGCCAACTAATTTACAGTAGTAATCAAAACCCTGACAAGCTCCATGCTCACCACGTAAGCTACACAGGGTGACAGTATATAAGTTAAATGATCTCACTCAATTTTAAATAATATGTATTGACATGAATGCCCCCTTTCCATGTTCCCCATATATAAAACGTTACATTTCAGATTCAACTACAAAGATGAGGGAGGTTATCTAAAGCCTTTTAATGAAACCATTTCAAAGATACAGTTGTCCTTCTGAACTGGGCTGCAGGAATTTAATGACAAGTTTGTTTGTTTGTTTATTCATTTATTTTACAGGGACAGTGCACATTAATCAACGTTTCTGTAAAAGGGTCGGTTTTAGCTAGCCGGCTAATTTTCAACCGTAGTCCCTCTATAATGAGGCCATTGATTTTAAAACAGCTACAGAGTTCAATGGCTGTGATGGTAATACATTTACAATAGATTAACAACATTGTAGTGACCATGGGCATAAATTTAATGTGGGACGGTGGGCAGGGCCATTTCTAGCAGGGGGGCTAACATGTTCGCCTGGCAACACTATATTATCCAGGCCAAAACAAACTCAGATTTTTCCTTTCAGAATAATAGCGCTAATTTTAATTCATTGCAACAATCATTGTGAATTCATTATAAAGCTAGTAAATTTTAACCAAATGCAATTGTATTGTGTGTAAAGAAACAATAAGAGTAGGTGATTGCAAAACATTTTTTAGGCTACATGTTTTTAATAACAACGTTTAATTAAAAACAGTAACAAACACGTTTTACACAGAATATGATTGAATATATTGTCAGTGTCTCATGTGAAAACATAATTATATTTTAAAAGAAATTCACTAGAATCAGTTTTTTCCAAAAAATAAACTATTTTAGCAACACATGAACATACACCCAATAATTATCTGTGCAATGAATTAACAATAATTATTGTAAGCAATTAGGAGCGCTATTATTTTGAAAAGTAAAATTAGAGTTTGTGTTGTCGGCATAATATAGTGTTGCCAGGTGAACGTGTTTTAGCCCGCCTGCTAGAAACGGCCCTGACAGTGAGTACATGTCCCCACCAATGTTAAGGAAACATGTAATTATCCCCACCAATAATTGGGCAGGATCAGCAATAGCACATACAGTATCTCACAAAATTGAGTACACCCATTACATATTTGTCACTATTTGATTATAACTTTTCATGTGACAACCCTGAAGAAATGACACTTTGCTACAATGTAAACTAGTGAGTGTAAACTTGTATAACAGTGTAAATGAGCTGTTCCCTCAAAATAACTCAACAGACAGCCATTAAGGTCTAAACTGCTGGCAACAAAAGTGAGTACACCCCTAAGTGCAAATGTCCAAATTGGGCCCAATTAGCCATTTTCCCTCCCCGGTGTCATGTGACTTTTGGTGTTATCACACTCACACTCCCTCATACTGGTCAGAGGAAGGTCAACATGGCACCTCATGGCTAAGAACTCGATTAGGATATGAAAAAAATTATTGTTGCTCTACATAAAGATGGCCTAGGTTATAAGAAGCTTGCCATGACCCTGAAACTGAGCTGCAGCATGGTGGCCAAGACCATACAGCAGTTTAACAGGACAGGTTCCTCTCAGAATAGGCCTCGCCATGGTCAACCAAAGAAGTTGAGTGCATGTGCTCAGCGTCATATCCAGAGGTTGTCTTTGGGAAATAGACGTATGAGTGCTTTCATCATTGACGAGAGTTTAAAGGGGTGGGGGGTCAGCCTGTCAGTGCTCAGACCATAAATCGCACACTGAAACAAATTGGTGTTCATGGCTGTCGTCCCAGAAGGAAGCCTCTTCTTAAGATGATGCACAAGAAAGCCTGCAAACAGTTTGCTGAAGACAAGGTGACTAAGGACATGGATTACTGGAACCATGTCCTGTGGTCTGATGAGACCAAGATAAACTTATTTGGTTCAGATGGTGTCAAGCGTGTGTGGCTGCAACCAGGTGAGTACAATGACAAGTGTGTCTTGCCTACAGTCAAGGATGGTGGTGGGAGTGTCATGGTCTGGGCCTGCATGAGTGCTGCTTTCACTGGAGTGCTACAGTTCATTGAGGTTCATGAATGCATGAATGCCAACATGTACTGTTCAAGCAGAGCATGATCCCCTCCCTTCAGAGACTGGGCCACTTGGCAGTATTCCAACACGATACCGACCCCAAACACACCTCCAAGCAGACCACTGCCTTGTTAAAGAAGCTGAGGGTAAAGGTTATTGACTGGTCAAACATGTATCCAGACCTACAGTACACCCTAGTTTGAATAATGAAAATCTAAAGAATAACATTTGTATAAAACAATATCATCCAAAAAATACTTTTCAGTGGAAATTGGTACAGCGCTGGCCGGGATAAGAGATAGATAAGTCAGACTACATCTATACTATCTGGGGCCTGTGGGTTCTATCATGGAAATATAGCTAGGCGAATGTGTAGACCTTTGGCAAGTGTGTTGACCAAATGCTGCCGTGTCGACCGAGCAGTGTTATAAGAATCGACATGGTCTGTAACATGTGGTGTGATGAACCATGTGAGCAAACTTCACCATGCCACACATGTTAAAGGATTTGCGGACAAGGCAGGGTCAGTGGGAATTGGACATAACCAAATATGTGGGTAGGAAAATCAGGTAAAAACAATAAAAAAAATAAAAATACAGGGCATTAGTAAACATGTAGACCCCCACTTATGTTGTTCATGGGGAAATGCATTTAGATCGACTTGAGTTGTTAAGAAGTAAACTAAAGTGTTTATTTGAATGAGTAGGCAACTTTAGATAAAACCAGATAATATAGCTTACATGTGCAATGGTCTGACAGTAGATTCAATATTAGTACTTTGAAGGTGGTTAACTGGATAATGGATTCAAGCTTCAGGGATTTTTGTAGTATGTTTCAATCATTAGCAGCAGAGAACTGGAAGGAGAGGCGGCCTAAGGAGTTGTGAGCTTTAGTGGTAATCAGAGTGATAAACCTGCTTGAATGCAGATTGAAATGCAGGGTGATGCTCTGGAGATTAATGCAACCGTACATCTCAGAATTTCTCCCAAATTACATTCTAAGGAAACTATTTTGAAAACCTGAATTACGTTATATGCCAACATATTTAGTTTTTTTTACGTTTGAACTCCACGTTTCATTATTAGGCTATATTTCTAATTATATTACGTTGCCCCTGTACATTTCGTTTAGCGGATTTATGCGAGAACATTCCACACATTCCATAGCGTTCGAAATTATATTGCAACATTCACAGTTAAGGTTAGGTATGAGGATACTAACGGTTAAGGTTAGGCATTAGGTTAGTAACAGTAAAGGTTAGGCATGACATTACTATGGGTTGAGGTTAGATATGACGTTACTGAAGTTAAGGTAAGGATTAAAGTTAGGGTTAACATTACAAAAAACCGACAATCATCTGTGTGCATGACGCATGCAATGTAGAACAAAACACACACAAAGTGCCAGTTAGGATTTGAACTCGGGAACACTGGCATGCCAGTCGCGGATTTATACACCCGTCCGCCATCCCCGACATCCACCCTAGCAAAAACTTTGGTATTTACATGCTACGTCATGATTTTCATATGTTCATATTTTACGTTATTCGAGTGTTCAATTTAGTTCCCTACAAACGCAATTGACCCTTTCATACGTTCATATTTAACATATTTCGGTTTTACAAAATAGTTCCCTCAGAATGTATTTAATTGGATTTAGGGCTGGATTAATGATATTAGGTAAGGTGGGGTTTTGCCTAGTAGACACTTGTAGATGAGCTGATACCAGTGTGTTTGACGCCGGGTGTGTAGTAAAGGCCAGCTGGTTAGTGTATAGAGGTTGCAGTGGTGGGTGTTATAGGGAGCATTGGTGACAAAACAGATGAGCCAGTTACCCCAATTGGGCGAGGGCAGCGTATTGAACAACTTGAATGATTTAGAAACCTCAAATCACTTTCAAATTGTTCACAGAGGACACCATGTGTTGCACAGTATTTACAATTTTTTAATAAACATTTTAAAATTAAAATATTCAATAGCTTTTTTATTGAATGACTAAATTCCAAAACTTTTCTTGGTGAAGTCCAAAGACTGTGCGTTTCCTCAGAAAAATTTGACAATTTAAAAGTGATTTAAGAGTGATTCAACAGAAAATCTATAGAATTTTCCAATATTCTTATAAAAGAAAACATTATTGTGCAACATGTGGGTGTGCTATCTGACCAATTTGATAGTGTTTAAAGGTTTCTAAGCTACATGATGAAAAGCTATTGAATTAATAACTTGAGGCATGTCATTGATTGACGGTCCCTAACCATAAGCAGGGTTACGTTGTAGCTGAGTCGGTGAAAACAAGATCTGATCTCGGGGTTCGACCTTGGTTTTGTGCTGTTAGAACAAATAATGTAATTGCTAGCCCACATAATTATAGGTAATGTAATTACACACATCCAATCCCCTCAGGTCATCTTTCTGAATCCCAGGAGTTTTTAAAGTCTGGTGACGCGCCTGGGTCAGACCCATCTGCTAGCGATGGGGGGCTGAGACTGAGAGCTACATGGAAGAAATATGCACCAAACAAGCCACATTTTGCTGTTTTCATGAATACAAAGGTTGGGTGACCCCCCCAGACTAAAAAACTTGGGTGACCCTCCCCTCAACAAAGAATAAAAAGACATGACCCTCCCCTATTTTCCTCCGGTGGTCTATTCCATAAATACTGAATAAGCAAATTTAAACACATTTTAAAATTGTGATTAATCACGGTTAACTACAGAAAAAAAGATGAATCATGATATTTTAATCATTTGACAGCTATAGTAAAAATATATTTGTCTGTATGGGCAAGAAAGCCAATTAGTTATTGTGGCTACTACTCTTTATTAAATTGTGTTGAGGAAGTGCATACATTTTTAATGAGGTCTGTTAGGGGTAAAACGTCGTTGAGGTTGCGTGTCATTAGGGTCAGAATAACCACCTGTCTAACTTTGAATAATTGCATGACTGATAAACATAAATATTGAAAACAGAAGCATTTAAATTGCTAGATGACTCGATGATGCGGATAATGCTGTAAGAAGTAAATTCGTAAGTTAAACGATAAACAGCAACTGTTTTGAAATGCACTTTCTTTTGTAAGTGTCAATACTGCATCATAATGTCTATGTATCGCGATTATTGTCATAGATGTATTGGCTAGCATGTTACTGAAATATCATGTCTGAAACTTTGCTATTTTTCAATTATGTCATGGATACTTAAAGTAGGATAGTTGCCCAAAAGGTTTCCTCCCAATATACAGTAGACATTGATGGTGGTGGTTTACCTGTTATATATAATTTGACACTGATGACTGACATTAGAGAGAGAGAATGGAAAGAGAAAGAGATATGTCAGGAAAAACAGGGACAGTGAGAAATGTAGAGAGACAGATATACAGGATGAAATACAGAGAGATAGAGATTGGAGGCAGCCGACGTAAGGACAAGACTGCTAGGCAGGTCAGTATCAGTGAATATGGAAGAGTGGTTTACATGTGAGACAGATGCAGAAGGCGAGGTGCGGAGGGACATGCTACAATAGACAGGAAGGTCAGCATTCAGAGACAGAGGGAATTTACGGGTAATGGACAGACTAGTCCAGCAGCGTCCTATAAGTTAAAGGAGATCAGGCACATTTACGTACCAGGGGGTTCACAGGACCTGGAGGGCTTTTTAACTAGACTACCAAATATCCACGATGGTGCAGAAAAATTTATCAGGGTGTTCGAAGAGCAAACTATGAGTGAACTATTAGCAATCGGTGGTCTAAAAGCTTTGTTGGTCAGAGTGAAGGGGACAAACCGTTTGAGACAAATGATGGGAATTGTGTCAGGTGATGGACTGTCATTTCATACCGGCAAAGTGTCTGAAATACTTTAAGGGATGAATATCTTGCCAGGATAGACCAAATTGGAGGAAACAGATAATCCTGCTGTCTGCCTAGAAAGTCAAACAAACAAATGGAAAATTGAGACTGAAAACGACCCGAGAAAGTACCGGGTAATGTTTGTACTGTTTAGAGACCCTTTAGAATGTGTTGCCACCACAGATCAAATGCAAATTAGACAAAGTGATTGGACTGACATCATCAAACACACACAAAGAGTTCTGTGATCATGTAATTCATGCCACAGAAAAGCATCAGCAGGTTGAACAGAAACTGTCCGATCAGGGGAGAGACATTCAAAAAAGTCCAATATAACAGGTACCAAGATTTGCTGTTAGATCAGTTGTGGTCGATGAGAGCTGCTAGTAAATTATCGCCCATTCTAGCTTGAAATTTCATAATTGGGATGTAAGAAGCTACTATGCCAGTCCAGGACTGTCCTACAGTAAATCAGATTTAATTGGGAAATGGTTAGGTATTCCAGGGTCTGAGACACATAATGCTAATGGTGAACAAGGGATTCCAAGCTAAACATTTGGGACCCATTATGAAAAAGGTAAAAACAGAGAATTGGAAAGAGATTGATAACCCCGTAAAGTTCCAAACAGCTGACAAAAGCTGTAAAACAATTCCTGTGCTTTACAGAAATGATGGGTGAAGCACGAGTAGTGGGGGTCACACAAGGTCAACAGATGCAGACTTAGGAAATTACAAAACAGGAAGTGCTGCTAAAAGTCAACCAATCCAATTGTTCCTAGGTTAAGCACAATACGACCTCCATGGAAGAAGCAAGACCCAAGACACCAAGAAGCAGAGGAAGGCATTAAACACACCATTGACTGGTTGGTAGAAGCAGAAGAGCAAGTAGAAACCCAAGATAATTGCAATACTCCACTGTTTCCAGTCTTGACATTTAAGGATATTTGCTGAATTTACAACACTACTGGATTGATTGGAAAGCACTCACTTTAATGGAGATTAAGCTTGTAACTTCAGAATCTTCTGAAATTAAAGAATGGAGGGTAAAGATGTTGTAGGCTTGCGTACATAGAGCAGCAGGTCATCAGCATAAAATGATAACGTATGTTTAACGCCCTCCCGTGATACAGCCTGGAAAGAGATAGAGCACCGCAATGTAACTGAAAGGGGCTCAATCTGGTCCCATGTTCCAGGGCAAATTACTCAGAACGAATGTCATTGGTACAAACACTAGTTCTTGGGGATGCATAAGAAGCTGGATGCATAAGCTACATTTGTCCCCAAATCAAAATTTTCTCGTGCAGGGACACCACAGTTTCAGGGGAGTTTGAGAGCTATTTGGAATAAATAATGTTGAAAAAGTTCTGAATGTAAAAAAATGTATGTCTACCCTTGATAAAGCCAGCCTGTTCCTCTGAAATCCATGGTAAGACTGCTTAAAGACGCCTCGTTACCAACTTCGCAAGGACTTTCACATCAACATTAAGGAGGCTAAGACCTGAATAAAAACAAATGGTGGGGTCCTTCACCTTTTTCAGAAGGAGTGCTATTGATGCTTGTGTTAAGGTTGGAGGAAACACACCAAGGTCCAGTGACTCATTAAACATTGATAATAGTAAGGGATTCAGCTGGATGTTGAATATCTTAAAGAATTGGGTTGGAAACCCAATTGGCCCCGGAGCTTTGCTACTTTGCATAGGTTTGATAAGGGAGTCAAGGCCATTTGCTGCGTGAATGGGAACTGTGGGGTCTCCAAAGAATCGCAAAACTGAGTCATATGAAATCTGCCACCTATATTAAGCGTTCAATGGAGCTGCTTACTTCTGAGGAAATGTTACAACAACTTTTGGTATTCTGTAGATATGTGAAATAATCTAGGTGAAAATGTCTTGATTTAACAATGGAAACATAAGTGCCTGCCCAGAAATCTCCCTGATTGGTTGCTGTCACAAGTACTTTTGTTTATTATGATTCACACTGTGAACAGCTGTTCATTGGAAACACAACTGCCATGGAGAACTGCATAAGTGTTGCAATCGCTCTCAACCATCACTGCCTTTAACTTAGAGGGAGCTGTACACACAGATCCATGGGAAAACATTGTACTGGAATACTTTTTTAAGGATGACAACAGCGATCTAGAACTATCTGATCCAGAATCAGACAAATAGGAACTCCCTGACTTGGCTAACATTAAGCACGGAATGGTAGGAGATATTACTGACTCTAATCATCTCATCAAACTCGTTTTGAAGTACCTAGATAAGAGATTTAGCAATTTATAACGTTATATAAACAATTTATTTAGCTAACTATTAGTTGCCATTTATTGCATGTTTTATTGTTGCACATAACCAAATGTTAGTTGGTAGCTAGTTGGCTTGACAATAGAAGCCTCTTTGTAAACAAGTAGCAGTGTTATCCTAACTAGCTAAATTATCATACTTGTGTTCAAGTACCTATCTAACGATAGCAATTTAGAACTTTATATAAACTATTTATTTAGTTAACTTTCAGTTGCCTATTTTCTGTATGATTATTGTTACTGTGTGTGTGTGTCTTCCAGGGCAACGTGTAGTTGGGCTGTCTTCATTCAGGAATCTTTGGAGAACATTGCTGCCCCACGGCTCAATCACTAAGGCCAGGTCGGAGCTTTGCTGGCAGTGCCAGAATAACAACTACCAGGTCTACCTATCTGCCAATCTGCTAGAAGTTAAATCAGCCATGCTAAAGAAGCAAGACCATCATCTTGAGCTTGTCCTGAATGAGTGGTCATCCTAAAGACATGAAGTTGTCTCTAGGGTTCTTTGAACCAGCCAGTAAAGACATAAGGATACAAGCTTTGATTTTGCTTAACAGGTAAAAAACACTTTTTCCTTCATACACTACATACATCTTAGAATACATTCATGTATGTATCTAATGTTATTTCTTATCCTCTTGTCTTTGCAGGCAGATGCACTATCCTTCCATATTTCAGCAGGTTTCAGCTACTGCGCAACACTGTTATTCTCCCTCCGAGGGATGGTCTGCTGGTACAACCTCCACCTGGATTCGACACAGCCAGGCAAATTTTGGGTATCCGGGAGTATTGTGACAGAGATGCCATGGACATTACTTGCCCTGTACCTATGACTGGGTCTGGACAGAAACAGTTTGAAAGAATATAGAATCCAATTTCATCCCATCCCACCTGCCTGACTATATAACATTTATATTCAAATCTTATAAAAGTAGACACTTATATAACAGCAGACGCTCTCATAACCTACATTTTCATACTTAGTCTTACTCTTCCCCCGTGGGAATTGAACATTACAAGGCTGTGACTAAGAACACATACTTCTGCCTGGAGTACAATTTTGTTCATTTTACTAGTAAGCTTTGGATCTCAAGTATTTAGTAATGTAACAGTGGTCTTTTATGTAAGACAAATACATTAAAATTATGTTTATTATTGTTGTTTAAGTAGTGACATATATTTACATTTTATAATACATTGGCAGTATATTTCTAGTGTCCTAAAATGCTATTTTCAATCATTTATCAAAGTAATAAATAAATGGGTAAAATATAACAAACAAGTGTACATATTACTATTTAAATTATACCTAGTACCAGAGTTAAGTGGCCCCAAAATAAGACACTGGGGTGTCAGATTGAGTCAATCACCTTGCTGCCTTTGTTTGACAGTTACAGTTGACAGTTATTTGACAGTTCTTCTCATTCCCTGCTAAAGATGGGTGAGGCTAAGGCTTAGGAGGGTGTGAACAATCTTGAATGGGCGTGAACAATGGCAATCTCTTATCGCATTCAAGCTACCAGAACCATGCATTTAACACCATATGACATGCTTACAGGATGTCCCACGCCTGTTTCACTACTAAGGGGTCCGTACGAAAGACCCAATATGCAATTTTCACAAAACAATCCACCAGATAAAAAAGATAGAGCAAGGAGGGAAGCAAATGATGATTTGTATTTATGGGCTGAAAATACTGCTCAAAATCTGGAAATAATAGATTATATAGTATGTGCTCTCTCCTTGTCAAATATGTTAATAGCAGTTCTCATAAAAATGTGCTGAGTTAAATTTCTGTAATTTGAAAAGAGCAAAATGACCCTATTGTGCTGCCGTATGTTTGCCATACCTTGTTAACCAACATTTTGAAGGAGAGAGGATTAAGTGGGAGCAGTCCGGTGTCAGGTGTGATTGTGTGGCAAATGGTTTACATGGCTCATAGGTCAGGTTGGAGGGCCTCTTAGCATCATTTTGCACAAGGCCCCAGGGAGGTCAGGACCAGCTCTGCTTAGAGGGGTAAATACTTATGCAATCATTAATTTATTATTATAATTTATTTATTATTACATTTCTTTTAATTTTATCATAACTACTTTATTTACTTTTTAAAAATGATAAAGTAGGGAGTAGGTTGTGTACCTGATATACCTCATATTCGTATAATAGGTCTCATGACTGCAAGCGTTTGAGCAACCAAATGTGAAAACTTTACCTTATATCAAATGTAACTGCTGGGGGCACTGTGGGTAGCTATGGTAACCACTTAAACCAGGACTAATAGTTACAAGTGTGGCGCACGAGGGCTAATGTTGTTTTATCTTGAGCAGAGAGTTGGTGAGTTTTATTTTGAGGCAATGTTGTCAGGAATCCATCCTCCTGAGCGGTCTCCCTGTCCCTTTTTGGTCCCCATTCCGGTTCCTGGTTTTCCCCTGCACTCCCTAATCACCAGTTCCAGTCCCAGTCATCACCTGCACCTGCTACTCGGCCACACCTGGGTTGATTGCCTTCCTCTCCCTTTA
This sequence comes from Umbra pygmaea, assembly GCA_016801145.1. Taxonomy (NCBI): domain Eukaryota; kingdom Metazoa; phylum Chordata; class Actinopteri; order Esociformes; family Umbridae; genus Umbra; species Umbra pygmaea. Next base: position 4,642 of record JACXGM010008942.1, on the reverse strand, counting down.
TTAGGGAGTGGAAGTCAGTAAACCAACTGCCGGATTATTGTATAGCCAAGTAAATATTAAACCATTTCGTGTTCTTAATAATTAAGCATATTTTCTTCCTTCCCAGTTTATTTCTCGTGATTTCCCGTTACCAGTGTTTGTTTCTCATCGTGCTATTTTCTGTTCTGCTTAGTCCCTGTGTATCGAACCCTGCCTGGACTACGACCCTCCCTGTGTACCGAACCCTGGCTGGACAACGACCCTCCCTGTGTACCGAACCCTGCCTGGACAACGACCCTCCCCGTGTACCGAACCCTGCCTGGACAACGACCCTCCCTGTGTACCGAACCCTGGCTGGACAACGACCCTCCCTGTGTACCGAACCCTGCCTGGACAACGACCCTCCCTGTGTACCGAACCCTGCCTGGACCACAACCCACTCCGTGTACCGAACCCTGCCTGACCCCTGACCATTCTTGCCTGCCGGACTGGAGCCTTACACCCTACACACACACACATCCTACAAAAAATATTACTATTACTGTTATCTCTGCGTTTGGATTCCTACCTTGTCCTGTGCCGTTCCTGACAAATATAGCCTACAACGTTGGACAGAGGAGGGCATTTTCTTTAGACCAAGGCAAAGTTTAAAGTGGTAAAGGGTAATGTTACTGCAAGAACATGATATTAAGTGTGCACACAAATAATATTGAAGGGTTTGCTATGCATTGTTGTTTAGTTTAAAGTAAAAGACAATTTAGTTCAAAGAGAGAGACAATTTATGTTACATACATGCTTTATTGATGTTTGTATGAAACATTTTGTAAGAAATCAAGGGGTAAAATAGATAACAGGTTACAAGGTAGATTTTTGTGTGAAGGCAGCACTTCCTATACGGAAATGTAATATATGGCCATATACAGTTGTGCTCATATGTTTGCATACCCTGGCCGAATTTGTGAAATTCCTGCGTTTATTATCACATAGTTGTTTGGCTCCCTTGTGAACCATACTGATAACAGAAATCACTCAAATGGCCCTGATCAAAAGTTTACATACCCTTGGCCTTGTTACAGACACATAAGGTGAAACAAACAGGTTAAAATGGGAATAAATGACTAATTTCCCACACCTGTGGCATTTTAAATAGTATTTAGTGTTTGTGTAAAAATAGTAAATGACTTTGCTAGCTATCACGTGGATGCACTGAGCAGGCTAGATACTGAGCCATGGGGTGCAGAAAAAACTGACCTGCGTAATAAGGTACTGAAACTGCGTAGTAAGTTTGGATATAAAAAGATATCCAAAGCCTTGCAAATGCCAGTCAGTACTGTTCAATCACTTATCAAGAAGTGGAAGATTCAGGAATATCTTAATACCAAGACAAGCCAAAGGCAGGTAGACCGAGAAAGATTCCAACCAAAACTGCCAGACAAATTACTCAGGATACAAAAAACCCACAGATAACCTTGGGAGACATACAGGCTGCTCTGGAAAAAGACGGTATGCTTGTTTCAAGCGGCACAATATGATGATACTTGAACAAAAATTTGCTGCTTGGTCGTGTTGCCAGAAAGAATCCCTTACAGCACCAGTGCCACAAAAATGCCCAGTTACAATAAAAAGGTGTCAACATGGCCTATAGTGAAAATAATTCCATCCCCACTGTGAAGCATGGTGGTGGCTCGCTGATTGTGAGGGTTTTTTGAGGGTGTGTGAGCTCTAAAGGCAAAGAGAACCTTGTGACAATTGATGGCAAGATGAATGCAGCATGTTATCAGACAATACTGGCAGACAATTTGCATTCTTCTGCATGAAAGCTGCACATGGGATGCTCTTGGACATTCCAGCATTTCAGTGACCCTAAGCACAAGGCCAAGTTGACCCTCCAGTGGTTACAGCAGAAATAGGTGAAGGTTCTGGAGTGGCCATCACAGTCTCCTGACCTTAATATCATCAAGCCACTCTGGGTAGATCTCAAAAATGCGGTTCATGCAAGACGACTTGCAAGACCTAGAGTAATTTGGCTGTTATTTCCTCAATGTGGTTTGCTCTATTGCTAAGTAGCTGCTAGAAAATAATTGCTTTGTTTTGATGGTACGTCACACATTATCACTCATTACATTTCAAATTTTATAGCTATTATAAAACCAAGATATTAGATGGAATCATAAGATCTTAAAGAGCAACTTGAGGTTTGGACACCTCAATATAGAATAGTGTACAGTATTGATAAAAAACTAGATTGGAGAAATAGATAACTGCCAATAACGAAATTTAGAGATTAAATTGTGATTAACAATAACATCTGCATCTATAAATCACAGAGGCAAGTTCATGCTCAAATTACAGATGAAACCAAAACCGAAACTAAGCTCTTATGATTATGGCTACTGTGAAACTTTCTCTATATCTCGCACTGTCTCTCACCACTGCTCTAACTACATCTACAACCACAATGAGAGAGCAGAGCGCAGTTCGTTTTTCCCCTTTGCCTACGTCATATGACGCATTGCTAGCCAGACAGAGACTGGCTTATTATGGGCACATTTTCATCAAAATCCTGCTTTATGTTTTATGTTACTTCTCACATATGTGTTTTTAAAAGACCCCTTCCGAAAACAATAGCTATTAATTCAGTTATCAGTTCAACGTGCAAGTTGCTCTTTAAGCTTTAAGAAAATAAGAGATGTGTATATATAATCTAAAATTGCAGTTGTGAACCGTGTTTATAATCCACTACTATTTTCCTTGAGGTGAAATAACAAAAAGCTTTATTTACAAGATGCATTGCTCACATTACTAGTTGTAACGTTTTCAATTTTATAGCTATTATAAAATCGAGATATTATCTAGAATCCTACAATCTTAAGCGTTAAGGAAATATCAGACGTGTATATATATATATAAATGGCAGTTGTAAACCATGTTTATAATCCACTACGATTTTCGTTGTGGTGAAATAACAAACATCTTTGTTTACAAGACGCATGGCTTACATTACTAGTCGTGTGTTTTTTTAATTTTAGCTGTTATAAAACCAATATATGAGCTAGAATCCTAAAATCTTAAGCTTTAAGAACATATGAGGCATGTATATATTATTTAAAAATTGTAGTTGTGAGCAGTGATTTCCATCCCTATTTTATTTTAAGTGCATGTGTACAAGGCACGTAGCTCACATTATAAGGATTAATTTTTTTCTTGTTATAGTTATTGTAAAACAGAGACTTTAGCTAGATTACTAAGATTTTAAACTTTGTAAAGATATATTACCTAAAAATGGACATGTGAACTGTGATTGTAATCCAGTTATTTTTTTGTTGAAAATCTCCCGCGGGCGGGAGACTGATCCTGAGGGTATTAGGGTGGTTCGTAGAGTTCACTTATCCAAGTCCAGACTGTCTGAATCCCTTTTTCAAGTTTCGTTTGGGGGAATGCTGTGGGGGGTCTGGGGCGAGTTGGGTTTGGTGGAGATACAGGGGGTGTTTGGTGGGAGGGCTGTTCTGTTCTGTATTGGGATGGGATTAGATGTTTAGAAATCACTATATGTATTTTAGTTTGACATGTTCTTACATTATTAATTAATTAAAGGAAGGTGATTCTAACGTCAAAAAAGGACATCTCTACAAAGGTAGTAAATGCACAGAACAGCACTGCATCCAGTCAGCTCATCACTCTGATTGGAGATTGAAAACTACAGTTGCGTGGATATTAAATATAAGGAAACCTCTATTGTAATTGAGTCAAAAAAGGAAACAAATTATGTTGGCTGACCCGCCGATCTTGATTTCATTGACATGAAGATGCTGAAAGCCGGAGTCTCAGTGTGACAAGTTTGATCACATGACGTCCTGTCAATAGCAAAAAGCGCTATTATCCAGTTCTGCCAAAAGGACATTTTTAATAGTGAGATTTGTGCACTGATTTCTGGAAAACTTCAAAAAAGAGTAATCCCATCTACAAGCTGAACCCTATTCCAGAGGATGGATTACTAAGTGTAGGCAGAAGGCTGTCCAGGACTGCCATGCCAGAAGAGAGCAAGCACCCATTCATCCTGTCAAAAGATCAGCACATCTTCATTTTAATTACCAAACATGTTCATGAATAAATAAAGCATGGCGGGAGAAATGACATGCTCTCCAGGTTGAGAGAAAAGTAATGGATTACTGACGCCAATGCAAGATTTTTTTGCAAGAGAAATCTTGTCAATTTGTGCTTTCTGCAAGTGTCACATAGGCAAAATGTGTGATGAAAAGATGTCAGGCCTCCACAAGAAAATATAATCTCCAGATTTACCTCTATTCACCAACGTGGGGGTGGATTTGGGCCAATTGACGAAAAACATGGACGTTCACATGTATAACGTCTCTACGTGTATGGTAAACAGAGCAGTGCATTTAGAAGTGGCACATTCACTTCCACTGACTCTTGCATCAGTGCCATTCGTAGATTTGTGTTCCGAGACCTGTGTCTCACTGTCTCTCAGATAATAAGACCTGTGTCTCACTGTCTCTCAGATAATAAGACCTGTGTCTCACTGTCTCTCAGATAATAAGACCTGTGTCTCACTGTCTCTCAGATAATAAGACCTGTGTCTCACTGTCTCTCAGATAATAAGACCTGTGTCTCACTGTCTCTCAGATAATAAGACCTGTGTCTC
>JACXGM010008941.1:11485-28326 GCA_016801145.1 Umbra pygmaea | reverse complement strand
TTGATTGAAGAAGGATTTTTAACATGCCCGAATCATCTCCACAATGGAGTTTAGTTCAGTTTGTCTTTCAACAGTATTTTGTTACAAAGACAACATAAGTGTTATAGCTTTGGCTGTTGATTTATTTTACTTAGGTATATTGTTAATAATTAGCATAGTTAATATTGTACTTTGGTCAGTTTATACAGGTTTTTAAATGTTATTTACTAAAAATATCTTTTTTCTCTCACCCCCCCAAAAAAAAGAATTGAGGTTTGTATCAAACCGTGGGTAAAAAATTGTGATATGAACCGAATCGTGAGTTTGGTGTATCGTTACAGCCCTAGTGCTTTGCCATCAAGTGATATTTCAGACTGTACGTGCTGCACTGATAGCTCAGTTCACAACGACCAAATGCACAGATCACTTTGGTCCTGTCAATGGAACCTTTTCGCAACTTTTTAAAAGTAAACTTTCCATTCAGAATTTTATTGGCATCTATTTCGGCATCTCGCGCTTGCCGTCCACTCAACGTAACTTAGCCTACTTCTCTTTGGCCAGCTCCCAAACAAGTGTTTGTGGTGCCTGTTTTGTTTCTGCTCTAGCTAGATCCGGTGTGGTGTTGTAGTTTTTCTAACGTAACTAGTTGTTGCAACAGCATGTGAAAGAAAGTTTGTTAGGCCAATTGTTGTGAACTGGATTTACGTTAATCGTGCAATAAAAAAATCTACGCCGTTAAAATGGGTTTGCGTTAACGCCGTTAATAACGTGTTTAACTGACAGCACTAATTATTATACATATTAATAACTTGAGAATTCATAGTTCCACATCTGAGAACAAAGTTGCTAACAGCAAAACTCAAGCATGTAGTTTGATGAATAGTTCTCAGTCTTAAGTCTTTGTTGTCATCATCCACATGTCAGTGTAAGCAGATGTCAAAATAGTCACATGTTCATTAGGGTCAACCAAATTCTGGTTGTCAGTCAATTTTATTTTACTCATTCTTAGTAGAGGTCGACCGATTATGATTTTAAGGCCGATACCGATTAACTATTATTGGAAGACCAAAAAAGCAGATACCGATTAATCAACCGATTTATTATTTTTTTGGGGGAAATAATGACATTACAACAATACTAAAAAAACTAACTTTTTTAATATAATACACAAAATAGTTTCAGATCTAAAATAAATATCAAATTATTTAAATTTGTTCAAACAAAATGCCAAACAAATGGCAAAACACACAGTAGGCATAGTACGATTTGTATTTGATACAACTTTGCCTATTAAATCTGTTTTGTAAAACAAAAAACATGCCTTAAAAACATTTAGTCTGTGCATTTTGATAGTTGTCTTTTTATTAACCAATCGTATTTGGTGGTGCACAATGGGAGTACAGATATCCAACGTAATTTCCAGAAGCACTTGATAAATATCTGGTTTCAAAAATCAATAAACAAATACGACAACAAATATAAATATTACAAAAGCATTAACTGAGAAACATGGGATTTTGTCTTTAACTACAGAATTATTCTCTTGTGCGAGGATTCGGAATAGCCTATGTTCTCTCTCTTCGCCACCATCTGACTCAACATCAGAAATAGGCTACTTTGAAAACCAGGTTTGAGAACACTAGCAACGTATTCCCTGCTAACATGAATGCCTTTTAATGAAATGTGGAAGTAAAAAAACGGTAACCTGTCTTCTGTGTATCGTTCTGAATAGGCATCGTAATTTGACAAGTTATCCTATATGTGCGCAATGACTGTGCATTGTTGAATGGACATATTAATTAAACCTGCACTCATTTGGTGCCAGTACCTGATTGTGATCTACTGTTGGCTGTTCTGATTAATTATAACCCCCCCTTATTCATCATATCCCACGCAATATAGCTAGTTAACCCTTGTGCAGCAGTTTTTTTTTAAATGGTTGTTTTTCCCTGAAAGCCATGATAAAACAGAACAGATTAATGTTTTGGTTGATTAAAAAAATGGGAACAGTTCTGTCGGAACGAAGCAGTGAACCTCTACCCACTATTCTAGACTAATATTAACCATGTGAAGCTAACAAGTGATTATATCGACTGATTTTAATTGATCCCCTTTCATGCGAGCTACAAACTTACCATGGCTTCTGTGCAATCACAATTTCCTCCAGACTTGATGCTGCAGCTTGGGACAGGTGGAATGCTTACAACAGATGGGCTGGCTGCACACAGTTTCCACGTGATTTGCTATCTAATTGTAACACTAGAGGAAGTGGTTTCTCTCCAAAAAAGTATCGGCCATAATCGGTGAGCAAAAATGCCGATTTAATAATTATTTTGAAAACTCATAATTAGGGCTGGGCGATATATCGGGTTTTGATGGTATATTTGAGTTTGCTTTTGAGCAAGATATGAAAAAGCCCTATATCGTGCTAGTCTAATATATATTTTTCTGCGCCCATATTTGTGTCTAAACTTTTTTTTTACTCCCTGCGTCGCTCTTTGTAGAGCTCCTTTCTGACAGCGGGGTTTGGTTAGCGTTAAATGCATGTAAAAGTAACACATCCAATCAGTCCAACAGCCTTGCACGTCAACATTAAATAGCTGCGAGGCAGGCAATCTCATGAAGGTTAACATTGAAGCGTAAAAATAATGTTTCAGAATTCTTTTTTTTAGATTAAATAAGTCTTTCCTTTTGCATGCATAACTGCAGTAAAACGATTGCTGCCAGATGTAGCCTACTCGCACGACGATACTTTCCCAGCACCTGAGACACAATCATTCAGTAGAATGGGAGAAGTGTGGATATGAACTTTGCAGTCTAGGTGGCCCCGTAAAGAAGAGACGTCTGCCGCCTTAACTACGCAGTCCCAAAATAGTAAGTCTGACGTGTGTTGCGGCCAAAACAGCTAGTTAATGACGTGTGATGTGTCCGAACAGCACCATCTGGTGGTCTATTAATGTCATTGCGCTCATTAACCTGCATCCATAAGCAGTGAATCTAAATACATTTGCACATTTCGACTATGATGCTTAGCGCATCCCCCCGCCTTAAGAATGCCGCCTTAACGAACCCATTTTCTGAGGGAAACCCTGAAACTTATGAGTTATGTGTATTTAAGTAAATAACAAATTGTATTATACTACTAAGGACAAATAATGATTTACCACAACATTTGACAATGCTATTTAAGTGAATTATTGGTAAACATGTGAATTATGTAGACGAACACCAGTGTAAGGGGAATTCCTGTCTAACAGCTACTCATTCTACCCCTAAATCCCTCAAAGTGAGGGTTGGACAGTGTCCGCAGTGGTAGGGATGCAACACTTATAGATTTTGAAGGTACGATTATAGTCTGAGGAATAATCATGGTTTCAGAATTATATGCAGTAGTTTATTTCACAACACTAGGGATGTATAAAATCATGAGCATTCTTTAGAGGTTTTATTGTACCACATTTATTTGATTGCTTTTGTTTTTAACAGTTTTTGCCTTTCAAAACAGAAATCATACAGTTATCTAATAATACAGTACAAAATAAATAAATATGGACAATCTCATCTAATCTACCTCTACACAAATCATTATTTAAAAAACAAAACAAATGGAGTCAAAGGCTGCAGGGCTCTTGATCATGTAGCCTATATTACAAAATAGAGTAGTATATTCGATTTGTTTTTTCGACATTTCGTTTAGACCTATAATAAATACATATTGCACATTTTCTGTTAATCCAGTGAACCTCATTTCACTGAAATATTACTGACCTTCAGTTATTTGATAGATCGAAATGAAATTGCTGATCCAAACACCCAATTATTTTCAAATGAAAATCATGGAATTTGTCAGGGGTGCCTAAACCTTTGGAGATACAACTGTACCTGGTACCAAACATCCCGGTAGTCTAGCAGATGTTTGCTTTAGCTCTGGATGTTTTTGGTCTGGACCATTTTTGCCCGGCTGACTTGCAGCTAGAATGCTGTCAATTAAACATGCACATTAATAATGCTTCGTTTTCAACAGAGCTTCCTTAATTAAAGTTGTGCCGGATCGTTATGAAACTCATCACTAGTAAAGATAATAATGTGTATAACTACATATTTTCACAATACTCTTCTGTATAATTAAATGCATATTTAAATGCTTATTTTCCCCACTGTATTCTCTTAATTTCTTAACTTTATATTTGTTCATTATTCTTTTCATATGCAAGATAGTGCTCTTATTGGAAATACACAGGCATGGCAACACTGCTTTCAGCACATAAAGATAATTCTGCACTTTTACCGTACATGACAGCCAGGGTGGGAAATTAACACCCGCCAAATGTGGGTAGATTTTCACTTTGGCGGGTAACTTTTCCCAATCTACCAGCCACTCTGGCGGGTGAACTGTACAACATATGATACGTTTTTTATTTTTGGGCTACTTTAAACATTACTTGTTTCGGATTGGAGATAAACGCGTTTAACAAAAATGCGGAAACTTACTCATTAACAAAGAAAGACGCACTTCTGTCGAGGTGCATATTTGATTTGTTTTCGCGGAGCTAGTCTGTGAGAACTCCAGCCTTGAACTGCGGTAGCATAAAGATAGTGCGGTATAGAAGAAAAACAAATCAATTTAGTTCCCAGTATTAAGCCCGAGTAGGATAGATTAAGTCAATATAGAAAATATTAAGGAAAAACAATTTATAATTACAGATATGGGGAAGTAGATGTGATTATCGTACGATTTTATGTAATTGCAAAAAGAAAAACACACACAGAGCGGAATGCTAAAGGCTCATTGGATGATTCAGCTGTCACTCAAATCACTCGTTTACTCTGTGATAATGATTGGATTCTGATAAACGCCGCTCTCGTTTTACCAGAGACAATTACACGCGCAATGTCCAACTTTTCAAGTGTAACTTAAAACTATTAACAACGGATTCTAATTCAGGTATCTTACATCGCCATAATATGGTTTCTTATTATATTTAATGTTGTATTATGTTTCGTTTCATTATTGAAGAAGTACTTGCAGCTTTGATGGGAGATAATTGAGTGTCAGATGGCTAAGTGGTTAGGGAGTCGGACTAGAGTCAAAAGGTTGCTGGTTAGATTCCCTGCTGTGCCAAATGTTGTCTTTGGGCTAGGCACTTCACCCTAAATTTCTCCAAGAACAATGCCCCTGTACTTAAAGTCACTCTGTATAAGACTGTCTGATAAATGACTAAAATGTAAATGTAAATCATTTAACCAATGCTTCAATATTTTTATTAGTAATCACAGATGTTTTACAAACAGATTATTAGGAAATGAATTTACAAATGTGTAAATATTTTGGCATACAACAAGAGTTACAACAGCAAAGATTTACACTTCTCAAAGATGAAACTGCCTACTGTTGCATGAGTGATTTAAAAGTAGCTGATTAAAATACGGTAGTAGGTCATACAATTAGCTAACAGATTAGCACAATTCATCAATCATCTGAAAATGATTCATCTCAGACTTGTCTTCACTAAATGTCCCTTTAGTAATTGACCTATATTAATAACACATGTATTCATAGTAAATGTAATCTATTGAAGTAATATAGAATATGCTAGTGCATTTTCTTTGGGAATTTGGGAAAAAGTGGCTGGTAAAATTTCCCACCCTGATGACAGCTTATATCAGTAGGCTAAATAATTATTGAGGAAGAATAGGTAACTTGATTGAATCTGTAACAGTTTTATCACAGTATTTACTTTGTTGACAGGAAACAGTGATGGACATTTTTTAATTAAATATCAGGGTCCCCGCGGGGTCTTAAAAAGTCTGAAATTCTGAACGTTAAATTTAAGGCCTTAAAACGTCTTAAAAATGGCCAGATTTTCATCCGAGGTCTTAAATTTAAGACCTCGGATGAAAATCTGGCATTTTTAAGTCCGGTCTTAAAAATGGTCAGGTCTTAAAAAATGTACCCTTTTTCATTTCCAGAAACGCTGGCCGCAGAAAGAAAATATTGAGTCGTAGCCTACAAAGCGGAGTCATTCATATTGATGATGTTAATTAGGAACAAAAGTACATTTTGCGTTGCACACGGACATTTTTTAAGGGGCAACAGTAACAAAACCAGCAGAAAGCTGCCCTCAGAACGTTTATTCGGTGTGTTGTAGTTCTTTCTGGGGATATTGATGTTGATACGTACGTGGTGATAAAACTACAAATCCTGTGAAAAATGCAATACATTACCTCCCAGCGAAATACATCTGCGTCTCCTCAGAGTTTGTTAAAGCTCGGCTAGGCCTAGGTCTGGAAAATGGGAAAGTGTACTTTTAACGAGACATGACTAGAGCACAGCAATTTCCGCTGTGGTTACAAGCCGTACACAGCTCCAGGTACAAAGGTGGAGTCACACACTCTGTGCAGACTTAATTATGCACAGTCTATCATGCACACGTAAAAATGCTGCAGGCAAAATAGAAGATAAGATTAACACATTTAGAAGTGTTCCTTAATATAATGAAAATAAATAACTTATTTGCAAATATAATTAAAGTCATTGCTTTCTAATCAAATCCAAAAATTCAGATGAAGTATTGCGCTGATCACCCACAGTCAGACAACGCATTCCAACGCAATAGACTGCACAACTCTCGCTCCCGACATCCAAAAACAGGTCAGTGCGCAGCAAAGTGAGAATTTAGTTTCTTCTCCCCTAACATGATACACGGTCAACATCAACCCTTCATCCTAGAGTTGCTAAACAAGCAGAGAACGTGAACCAACGACACATGTAGTCACAGTATACTGCTTAACTACTCAAGTCGCCATACAAGTTAACATTAGCTTAAGGCAAAACCAATCTTCCTGCCTACTATTGGTAGTCTGAAAAAATAGGACTATTCCTGATATTTGGCAAGGTATTGTTTAATGATGATTCTCTCTTTGCCCTCACAACAACTCAATAATTATTATCAATGAGTGTAATAGATATTACATGAATATGCCATTTGAACAGATTCAGATCATTGGTGAAGAATCATATAGCTTGCTATCCCTTTTGTTAACTTTAGCAGATGATAAAGCTATTATGTCTAATTCTATAAAGATGATCACTCATCAACATATGGGGAATATGTAATAATATCACATCGGATACTAGGCTGTAGTACTACATTTTATAGTAATGTTATTTTATTTCTTAACATTTATATTAATTTGCTGCTGTGTCATTTTAGGGCTAGTGTAGTTGTGCACAGTTTTGCAGAATACCACTTTCTGGCTCATAGCCTACTTATGCACCATCCTTTATAACCCAGAGTTTTTGCAACAATTTTAAGGTTATATCATTAGATAAACCATGTCCCGGGTCTTAAATATGTTTTGATTGATCACAAATAAGATTGTTTAGTAATACTACAAGCTAGAATACATAATCCTCTGCCAGTGGGCATGATAAAATTCTTGACCAATCACAGGTATTTTTCATTATTTTATTGTGCATTTACTGCGGCATTGGTCTTAAAAAGCATTTCGAGTGGCATTAAAAAAGTCTTAGTCTTAAATTTAATGTCCTCAAACCTGCAGAAACCCTGAATATGCTTATTGTTTTGTCAAGCAATCGCTTTACTAGAATTATGTTGGTACTGCACTTCTGGTTATTGTATTATGGTACTGCAGGAAGATGGCCAGATAATTGAGAGGCCGGTTTATTAAGGGCCGTATTACCAAGAGATGAGTGTACTTGGTCCACAGAAGAACATGACCGTGTACTCACTTAGCGGTACTTGGTTCACAGACTAACATGTGAACCTTCCTCTCCAGTGGATGATCCAGGAGCCCCACAAAGTGTGTTCGTTCTTTGGCTGCATCGGGGAGGATGACTTTGGAAAGATTCTAAAGCAGAAGGCAGAGGAGGCCCATGTGGACGCCCACTACTACGAACAAACCCAGGAGCCTACGGGGACCTGTGCTGCTTGTATCACTGGAAACGACAGGTACAAACACTCACTGCGGTGCCGTCAGGGCCCTTCCCAGCGTTTATCACTCAGAATAAAAGGTAAAAACTCTCACTTGTCTCTCACAGAAAATAAATGACCTTTCTTCCTGCAGGTCTCTGGTAGCAAATTTGGCTGCAGCGAACTGTTATAAAAAGGAGAAACATCTGGACTTGGAAGATAACTGGACCCTAGTGGAGAAAGCAAAAGTCTACTACATAGCTGTGAGTAACAAACACCACACACACCCTGAGTAGCATATCAGGCATTTTGGCATTTCAATGGCTTTGTGCTGCATTGATTACAATTGCAGCTATGCATTGAACATAAGATGTTTGGCAGGGTAATGTGCTGCATGGTAGTAATAATCAGGTGCTACAGGGCATTGATTCATAACAGCAGCTTGGCATTGAATATAACAAGCTGTGTGGTGGTTATTAAACATTGAATTTACAGTAACGAGCTGCATGGTGGTGATTATTACAAGCTATACTCTCTCCTGTGTAGGGTTTCTTCTTGACTGTGTCTCCAGAGTCCATTCTGAAGGTGGCCAAACACGCATCTGACAACAACAAGCTGTTCACCTTAAACCTCTCTGCTCCCTTCATCTCCGAGTTCTTCAAAGACGTCCTTATGAAGGTCATGCCATATGTGGACGTGCTGTTTGGCAATGAGACGGTAAACACACAACCTTATTCTCTGCCTGTAGGAATACAGCTGTGAACGTATCACAGTGGAAGAGAGAGAACCGGCTCAGCTGCTAAAATACACAGTGGGAGAGAGTAATACAAATTTGTTATGGATGTGCAACAGTACAATTATTATACTCAAAATACCAACATTTGAGACATGCTGTACTTCATTAGTGTTACAATGGAAACAACCAAAATCATAGAAAAATTTCTACATAATTTTTGGCACTTATTCAGTACTTAGCGCAACCACCTCTCACAAGGATAACAGCATGGAGTCTTTTAAAGGACAATTCTAGGGCAAAAAGAACCTAGGGGTTAATAACACATGGGTACCAAGTCGACCAATCTTTGGGATATGTTTTCATACAGGCAGTCGCCATCTTGGGAAAACAGACTTGACCAGTCAAACTACGAACGAGGTGCTACGTGAGCTGAACTGTAAGCAAATTGTGTTTGATATTAGTTTGCAGCGCCAGCTGTAAGTCTTGCTCATTGATCTGCATGAATAACCAAAAAACCTCTTGCCATGGGAGATTCCAAGTCACAGTTCAGCTCACGTAGCAGGGCATTTGTGGTTCGACTGGTTGAGTTTGTTTTCCCAAGAGGGCACCTGGTAGGTATTGTTTTGGGTCATTCTCTTGTTGGACAGTCCAACTATGGACAAGTCCCTGCCTTCTGGCAGAGGCAGCCAGATGGTCAGCCAAAATTGCCTGATACTTGGTGGAATTCAATATTCCATCAATCTTGACCAGTGCCCCTGGACCTCTGAAATTAAAACAGCCCCAAAACATTACTGACCCACTAACATTTTTCACCATGGGTATGAGGTGCTTCTTGTATGCATCTCTGTTTCGACGCCAAACACGTCAATGTTGTATCTGACCTAAACGTTCCATTTTGGTCTCTGACCAGAGCACCACCTTCTTCCAGTCATAATTGTAATTATGTTTGGGGAAACTCCAAACACTTGTCTGTCTTGGGGTCAGAAAAGGCTTTCTTTTGGCAACCCTTCCAAAGAGGCCATGGTTGCGGAGGTGGCGTCTGGTGCTTTTCGAAACCTGGCGCCACCAATGCCTGCATTTTTTTCAGTGTATTTGGGGGATTTTGTTGCTTCTCTCACTATCCTCTGTTTCCTGGAGGGCAAAATGCATAGTTTTTCAACTATTCCATATATTAAAAAAATATGACTTGCCCTGACAGTGCTTAGTAGTATATTCAATTATTTATGGATCTTATGGTAGCCATTATCAGATGTATGATGGTCTATGACCATCTGTCTCTTGAACGGCCAGTTCTTTCATGGTGTTGAATGACAAAGGAAGTTTGCATGCGTGTTACCACATTTTTATACCCTAGTGGAACAGGAAGTAAATTAATGACTCAATAAAAAAGTGGAATTTCATTCCTGATATTATTTTGGTAAATGTTATCTACAATAATCTTTAAGGGTGCCCTTGATTGTGAAACCTTGATTTGGAGGACATTTTTTATTTAATCGGTAAATGATTTTGGTTGAATCCATTGACACAAGTGCATTTGCACTAAGCATTGCAGACTTTTGGTGTAAATTTAGAATGTCTGTTTGAAGTGATTTTCTCCAAACAGGGATAATGGCCTAATCATATAATATTCTGTTAGGGTATTTGATTGTTTTATTATAATCTGTACATAATTATAGCTGTTTTATTATAACCTGTACACAATTATAGCTGTACTATCACTGTAATGTATTGAACAAAATTGAAATAGGCTACAACGCGTTTTCTTTAAACTATATATCCTAATGTTAGTATGTCCAGCAGTGTGCTCAGCAGTGTGTGGTAGGGATATGCACAGAACATTGATCATTCATTACGTAGGAACTAACAAACTATCGGTTGTATGTTTTCACTTAAGACAGAAAGCACAACTGTTGTATCCATTTTCTGCTAGTAATTTAAATTTAGAAATTCTACAGTACACCGGCGTTCTGTCTGGGGCGTTCCTTCTGCCGTGTCTTACAGTACATGCGCGTTTCTCCTCCCTAATTTAGCCTACTAGTTAGCAAATACTGGTACTGTGAGTCTCTGAGCTTTTCAAGTGTTCAGTCTGCCCACCGCTACCAATGGATTTACAGAAATAACAAGAGATGTCCCTAAGTAGATTTTGTGCAAAAGTTTTGTTTTTTTGGGGGTGCTTGGAGTCAAAACCTGGTCAGCCGGTTAGGAGACCTTAGCTGTTTTCACTACACCGTTAAGACCGTATTAACTCAATATGTTTTTAAAGGAGTTGAGTTTAACTAATTAGACTGTGTAGGATTTTGTAAATGAAAAGGTATTTTAAATATACAGTAGGCAGTTTACATGACAGTTATATTGTAGGACAATAGTTTAATGACTAAAGTGCTACAAATAATACATTTAACTTTAGAATGTAGTTTTTTAATGATAAAATAATCTGTAGTGGACAACATATTTAAGGGAAATTATTTGGATGAATGTGTACCCTGGAGCCACATGGCGGCCATTTGTTGTGTTGTTTTCTTTAAAAACTGCCACCAAAATTTTATTCACTCAGCCAAAGTGCGCCTCGGTATACCATGGTACAGCTCCACCTCTTTTTCGGCACTTTATCGTGTGACATCTGTAATCATTACGTTATGCTGGATGACTGTAGAGAATATATGCAAGCGGTGCTCAGCAATAAACTGTTGTCTGAACAAGCTGAACAAACACCTGAAGATTACATCCTTATTTAGACCAGCCAGAGAGGAAGGTATCATCAGCATCTCCACAGACAAAACACTCACGCAGGAAGTAGCTAGCAGCAGCACGTCTTCACCAGCAACCAGCCTTTCCAGCGCAACATCCCTGGCACTGCCTGAGACCAGCAGTATTCATAGCTTTTCTACTAATCTATCGTCTCCCAAGCACAGAGACATACATGGGTCATTAAGAGCCAGTTCTCTTTCACACTGTCCAGCTCATACAGAAGATGACAACCAGATAGGGCTGTAACGATACACCAAACTCACGATTCGGTTCGTATCACGATTTTTGACCCACGGTTCGATACAAACCTTGATTCTTTTTTTGGGGGGGGTGAGAATTTTTTAAAAATATTTTTTGTAAATAACATTTAAAAAAACCTGTATAAACGGACCAAAGTACAATATTAACTATGCTAATTATAAACAATATACCTAAGTAAAATAAATGAACAGCCAAAGCTATAACACTTATGTTGTCTTTGTAACAAAATACTGTTGAAAGACAAACGGAACTAAACTCCATTGTGGAGATTATTCGGGCATGTCGAAAATCAAGTTCTCTAACATTTACAAAGTAAATTAAATGGCTTCTGTTTCACACTCGCGACCAGCAGTTCAAACTGATTAGAAGAAACTCCACAAAGCCTGGCTGTTCAGTCGGTAGAAAGAATTGTTCAAAAGTAATACATGGCTCCACACTGTATGCGCTGCGTGAATGAAACAGAATGAGAACGTGGAGATTAACTGCTCATTGAATGAGTCGTTATTTTCAAATTTGAATTTATTGCACTACTGTCCCAAAAAGTACAGGAAAAAATTGTCCCTGAAGTCAAACACGCTGAATTATTTTCAGTTATCATGAACACGACTCAAGATAACAACACAAAGGTTGATCAACTAGTCAAGTGTTTAGATCTGTTACAGTGGAGATTGATGAAAATGAACAACTGACTGAGGTTAAAATAAACTAGAGTTTTCTGGAATTTCAAAGCGTGAAAGATCAAAGTGCCTCAGGTATTGATAAACAAATAATTGGACTGATAGAAAGTCTGGGAATATCTGTGAACAAATGCCGTGGCCTGGGCTACGATGGCGCGAGTACATACTTGCCAACCTACATGCATATTGTGTACCATTTATGCAATTTGAAGTCAAAGTATGCTGGTACAAAATACTACTCTTAAATACGCAAAAGAAAACTGTTTTTTTATTCACAGTTAACACTAATATTACTAATGCTGAGCCAATCTCAGGACTCGGGTGAGGGGAATAATCTCATGCACCTGCTTCTCCCATGGGTCTCTAGTTATGTAATGCAGAGTCTTTCACTCCTGGCCGCTCCACCTCGTCTATTGACAATTACCAACTACTGATGCATTAGGAAACAGGTAGGGAAATTGACAAATCTGTTTGCCAAATACAGGTTTGAAAATGTTATGTTCGGGACTACTTAAGCACCTAGCTAACCAATACTGTTATAGTTTGACAGCTTTTCTGCAGACACATTAAGAAAGTAGCAAGGTAGCTATAGCTACAGTAACTAACGTTAACGTTGTATTGCATGTACTGTAGTTTTGCTAGCTAGTTAGCAATTGTGCAGTTAACCAACTTCACAGCGTTTAGTCAACTAATGGTGGAGAGACCTTTGCTAATTAAAAAGACACAGATAGCTATAGTTGTAATCGAAATGTTATATTTAGTACTTGCCACTTTATTTAATGATTTAGTGATTCAGGTGACGTTATGTACAGCAGTGTTTGACGTTAGTGCAGAGCAGCAAGCACTAGCCGATTCTTTTAAACAATGTTTGTCAAAAGATTCCAAAGATAATGGCATATTACGACACTGTACATAGGATTTATGTGTTTTATAGTGAAAGCATCAGCCGGTGGAAGCTGTTGGAGAACCATCTTTACAAATCTACTGTGTTCCACACATTGGGCATCCAGGAATGATGCCATTAAATCATAATGCTTCCAATACAAAGAGTAATGCAGGCGCTGATTAAAATTATAATGCTGTCTTAGAAACCAGAAAAATGTAGTGAGGCTTCGGGCATACAAAAGGCAATGCAGACATTTGAATTTGTGCTTATGACATTAGTACAGTCAACCTTACTGGAGACTGTCAATGCTGCAAGCTCTACAGAAGCAAGACATGGACCTGCTTCATGCAGCAAGCCTATTAAAAAACAATGGACACTGACCAAGCTCAGGGGGGAGTATTAAAACAATAAGGCAACAGCGCAAACCCTAGCAGTGTCATGGGCCACCAGCACTTCATTTAACAAAAAGCGTGCATGGCGTACAAAGAGGCACTTCAATGAATTACTTAAAGACAAACGGCTTTAGAATGCAGAGGAAGGTGTTTGTGTTCTATGCTATTGTTGATATTGCCACAACACAACTTGGACGCTGGTTTAGTAGGATGGAAGAAATTGCAAACCACTTTCAATTTCTGAGCCCTAAAGTACTGTTGTTAGCGAAAGATGATCTATACTCATGAAGAACTATCTTAGAAGCAGTACGTCTCAAAAAAAGACTGTCAGGGTTGGCCGTACTCAGCATCTAAAACAAAAGGGCTGGCAACCTCGATCTAAAAGGCATTTCCTTGTGCAAAGCAGTTTGCACAAGCAAATGCACAGCAACATTTTAAAATGACTCTGCCAATAGCCTACAATCCATAAGTCAAGTCACATTTATTTATAAAGCACATTTAAAAGCACAAGTGCCAACCAAAGTGCTGTACAATAGTTTGTATCTTTTATATAGATAGTATACAACCAAATATACATGTAGGCATGGCACAGGACAAATAAATACAGATTCCCTAGCCAGTTGCAGATTTGAACGCTAAAGAAAATAAACTGGTTTTAAGTTGTGATTTAAAATCTACTAGTGGAGGACCTAATATAAAAAGTTAGGGTATTCCATAACCTTGGGGCTGCAACAGAAAATACACGGTCTCCCTTGAACTTTAACCGTGACCATGGAGCATATAAAAGTAGTTGGTCAGAGGATATGCGGTGCCTGGAAGCCAGTGGTTGGTTAAAAGATCACAAATATAGGAGGGTGCTTAACCATGCAGAATGTTAAACAATCAGGAGAACTTTAAAATCAATCCTGTATTTAACTGGTAACCTGTGGAGAGAGGCCAACACAGGAGTGATGCTCTCTTCTTTGTACCAGTCAAGAACCTAGCAGCTGTATTTTGTACCAGCTGTAGGTGAGAGAGAAGACTGGCAGACACCTAAGTACAGGGCATTGCAGTAGTCCAAGCATGAGGAAATGAAAGCATGGATGACTGTCTCCAAGTCAAGTATGGATTTTAATTTGGCAATGTTCCAAAGCTGATAAACTCCCCTGACAACAGCATTTATTTGTTTGTCAAATTTAAGATCATAAGAAGAACCTGAGATTTTGCGTGGCTGTGTACATGAGTGGAGAGAGACCCTAGGTTATTTGTAACATCTTTTGTACAATTTGTGGGGCCAAATACAATAACTTCTGTTTTTGTATTGTGTAATTGAAAAAAGTTATTTGCAAGCAAATTTTTACTTCAACAGTGCAGTTTAAGACTGACTTAAGGGATTTGTCACCACCAAATTTCACGGGGAGATACAACTGTGTGTCATCCAGTGTTGGGAAAGTTCACTTTCTACATGACCTAGTTCATAGTTCAGTTCACAAATTTTAAAATGAACTAGTTCAAAAACTGCTATCCCAAACCCCCTAAAAAATTACCTGTTTTAGTGCAGGGTGATGTCCTACCTCCTTGCAGAAATGTTATTTTGTAATTTTTTGTCTGATTTCTGTCTGAATGTTTTTAGTTTACCAAAATATAGTCAGTGAAAAGTACCCAACTTAGAGACGCGATATCTCCGGCTGTCATTAATCCACATGGACAAACTGCTCATTATTGCATTGGCATTATTTCATCAGTGGAACCCCCTCTTTCCAAACATATTGGTACCATGTTGGTATTTTTTTCATTTTCATGTCCTACTTCCTGTCTGTAATGTGTTTAGTAAAAAAGGCAAAAGTAAAAAAAACATGAAAAACTTCGGCTCCGGCTCTCAAAAACCCACATGGATCAGCCAACACTCATTATTTTCGGCTGATCTTCGTCTTTCCAACAGTATCAATCTATAGTTGCTAGCATGTACGGTTCGTGAGATAATCGCAATACAACCGCTAAATTTGTTAAACAAAGAGGTTGCCGTTCACAGACACCAGAATGAACGAGTTCACAGTAACGTTCATCAGGCAGTGATACAGTAGCCTACGTTCAGTTCACGTTCACCCAAGATATGAACAAGTTCATGAACTATCGTTCAATGAACGCGTTCAGGCACAACACTGGTGTCATCTGCATAGCAGTGCTCTGAGATGTTATCTTTTAAAGATCGATCCCAGGGGAATCATACAGTGAAAATAAAATAGGGCCTAGAACATAGCCTTGAGGTATTCCACAGGTGATAGTTGCATTATTTAGAACAGTTTGATCTAAGTTAAGTTTTTTTTAATAAGAGGCTGGACCACTGCATGTTTAAAATAGGAAGGAACAGAGCCCTTTTTAAGGCAGCTATTTATTATGGATAATATACTAGGACCAATGGTGCCTAACACTTAAGAAGGCGTGAGGGGAGAATGTCCTCTGGGCAGGTAGTAGGCTTCATGTGTGAGACTATGCCCAACAAGTATGAGAGGGTTACAGGTTCAAACTGGTTAAAGGGGGTTAAACAAATGGCTGAGTCTGAAAAGGTTGAGGTCCTGGTGTGAGAAACTGGATCTTATGGCATCAATCTTGTCAATGAAGAAGTTCAAGAAGTTTTCACAGGACTCTGAGGAGGCATCAGGAAGCGCTTTAGCAACCGGATTTAAAACTGTGTTTAGTGTCCTAAAACATGACTTTGTGCAAAAAAGTACTTCATACGAGACTTGCAATTTGTCCTTTTTCCATTTTCTCTCTACTCTTCTACACTCTTGTCTGAGAGTGTGAGTGATGATGTTCAGCCAGAGTTGAGTTTTTTAAAAAGGGGCAACAGAATTTAAAATATCAGAACAAGTGGAGTTGAACATGGTGATTAACCCCTCAGTGCTCAAGCACGGCGAGGAAGCGTCAATGGCACATGAGATGGAAAAGTGCTCATAAGCATCTGAGAAAAGCTTGGCAGTACAACGGTTAATCAAGCGAGAGATAAGGAATGATGCTACAGTTTCAAACAGAACAACCCAAATCAAATGTAATTACTGTGGCTTTGTTAAGCAAGATCGATGCCCCAGTTTTGTTATTTGTTTATTATTATTGTTATCATTTTTTGGCATTTTTTCACATATATACATACACACACACACCCACACACACACCCACACACACACCCACACACACACCCACACACACACCCACACACACACCCACACACACACCCACACACACACCCAC
>JACXGM010008941.1:0-11385 GCA_016801145.1 Umbra pygmaea | reverse complement strand
ATTGTGCTTTTGTCATTTTTAAACTTTTAAATTTCACTCTCACATTGCTTAATATAGGCTATAGTTAAAGGTAGAGAGCAATCAATCATCTATTGGCAGTGGTATAATATAATAGATGGGGATACATTTTGAGTGTATTTAGGGGAGGACTCTGCAAAGTCCCTGCCGTTGTTGCTCACTTGTTCTGTATAAATAGATATGGACTGGCCAAGGGTGCATTTCCACAGCTTTGAAATTGGTTTACAAGTGTGTTTACGATGCCATATATGGAGAGATAAATAATAATGTTTTAAACATTTACAGAAAATATAAATACAACAATATTTAGAACAACAATATTAGCCAACTTGTCTGATTCACAAAACTGTTTGAATAGAAATTATATTCCAGGTTAACAGATGCATTTTGTGCTTGTGAGAATGGTAGGCTAATTTGTCTTTCAGAGACCGCTAATGAAGTTGTAAAAACTGTGTTTCTTTTGTTTGGAAAAATATTCATATGATATAATAAATATATTGGAAACAAACATATATTTGTGGTATGTTCCGGCTCTGCAGTGGAAAACGGTCATAAGCTTCCATCTCTAAACCACACCTGGTGATGGGGATTTGAGCCATTCCTCTGCCTTCCCTTACATACGTGTCTCTCTAGCCTCAGCTTCCTAACTGTTTTGTCATTCAAAACAATAAAATACCCCCCCAAGATGTCTTTAAGAAAAAATGTTGTGGTCATCTAAAGGCCTGAAATGTGTTTTCTTGGATCAGATGGTCAGATAAATTACTGTTAAGATGGCTAATGAGTCTTTTATATGTTTTTATAGGAAGCGGCCACATTTTCTAAAGAGCAAGGCTTTGAGGTATGTGGACGCCAAATTCGCTCACCACCCATCGTGCGCCCAAACTTTTAGATTATTATAGTTTATTTGTGATTTAATGTGTTTGTAGACCAAAGACATTGAGGAGATTGCCAAGAAGGCCCAGGCTCTGCCCAAAGTCAACACGAAGAGACCCAGGACCATTGTCTTTACTCAGGGCAAGGAACCAACAATCATGTGCAAAGGTAACTACGTACATGGTAACAGAGGCACACTGGTGTCGAGTTGATGAGTGCTAAACAAGCCTGCGTTCAGCAACTACGTTTTTTTCTTCTTCCATTGAATGCGTGTATGAGAAGGAGATGACAAGGTGAAGATGTTTCCAGTGCTGACAACTGACGAAAAGGACATTGTGGACACAATTGGAGCCGGAGATGCCTTTGTAGGAGGTAAGTGTTCCTCACTTTTAGTGTTTTCATAAATGTTAGTAAATTATTTGCAATGTTGAAATATGATTTCTACCAAAAACAGTAATTGATCTGGTTAGTGATGTTGGACTGCAGTAATTTTGAACACAACTGTACATCTGGTAGCTCCGTGTAAAATCATGAACACAGGTTCTTTGTGAGCATTTATTTTGCCATCTGTTAGGGCTATCACAATTATGAAATTTTGCTGACGATTAATTGTCACAAATAATTTTGATTAACGATTTGTCGCATGCTAAGTTGTTTTGTATTGAACAGCTGCATTTATGACAAGGCTATATAACGTAGAATACTGTTAACGTGTGTCATCCGGTTCAGTCATGATTATATTTAGACATTGAAAGCCCTTCTTTTAAGCCAGCCACAATTGCCTTAAGCCACAGTAGTGTTTGTATATACATATATATTATTATATTTATTTTTTGCCTTCCTACATATATGCTTTCCAGTAATGAAAATCAAAAGAATAACCTTTGGAAACATTACCCTTTTAAATATATTACACTACATGATATTAGAACATTGTTAAATAATTATTTACCATATTTTACAAAATTATAATATTTTATACATTATTATATTTGTTTAAATATCGATTTACTGTTCATGATTTTATTTTGAAGGCGAAATTAGGCACAGCTAGATATCTAATGTTTCAGCTAATGGCTACTGTGGCTACGAAAGCCTCCGCAAAGGTCAAAAGGAGAATGAAGTCCAGTGTTGTATTTACTAATTTATTAGGTACTTTATTTGTTCTAAAACTAAATGTGTTCACAGTGGGGCCATTGTGTTTATCCCTAAACCAGTGTTGTTAATTAAGCACTGATGGTTGTAGTAGCAAAGGCAATAACATAGTCTTCATGCGCGTTTTGGCGATAACATGTCATTGTGCTACACAGCCTACAGTATACATATTTTAATTATTTTGTTTAAGCTAAGAACATTTGTGTAGACTTATCTAGTAACAGAAAATGTAGGTGATGAAATGTAGGCCAAGAATGCTTGATTTATTTTATAAAGTTAATATGAAATGGGCAAAAAACAATGCTACATGCTTTCATGCAAGCATTTGTGAGTTATCAAATTATTTATTGACTGTAAAAACGGTTTTAAACTGGCTTGGGTTATTTTTTTCCATTGGTTGATCAAGTCTTAATGGAATAAATTGGTGATGGAAATGTTTGTCAATTTTCGCGCATTATTATTTATTTGACAGATCAGCTGTTTGGTAGGTTTGCATTGCACAACAATTCAAACATCATGAAAGCAGCTAACGACTATCTACACAACTATCACTGGAGTTGTCAAAAGCACTGCTTTCCCGGTAGGGGAGAAATACTTCCAGTGATATAAAAATAACTGATTTAGAAAATCTACAACGGGAACAATTCAAATAATTGTCATTTTTTGCTGTTTCTTCAAATAATCATGATTAGGCAATTATTGCGACAGGCCTAGCATCCATGCTGTAAAACATGCCATGAGCATGTTAATCATTCTCATATATTTAACTAAATTATTATTGGAAATTACTAAATATGTAACTCAGATGGCAGCTAATAGACTTCTCAAAACTAAACCTAATAAACAACCACGTCAAATAGAGTTGCAGCCTTTTTGTTTATTGGACTTCCTGAGCAAGCAATCTTTCCTCTCGGCTTCCCAGAATCTTTTGGTAAGATCCCCTTCAAGTGAGCTTTTCTCTGGTGTAGCATGCTTCGTCTGTGCTGACTGAAGACGTTGACAGTGCTGTCCATGATTGGGAATCTGCACTGCTATGTTTCAGAAACATGTTTGAATGCTGCTTTTGCAGTGGGAATTAAGACACGGGATCAGCTAACATGCTTGTATAGTTATATAAATATTTTAAGTGGAGAACTTCAAAGGTGTTTCAATACTGTCCTCTATTTGTATGGCCAATATTTTGGTGTTTTGCACCGGGCCTGCCTGCATGTATAGCAAGTCTTTCATCAGAGGATCAGCCTCCTGTTTGAATTCACATGATGTCTGTATGTTATAATAATTCAGCAAGGGTTTTGCATATAATTTAAGAAGTGAGAAGAAGCAATTCACAATGGAAAAACGTTTTGTGGAAAGGTTGAATTTTATATATACCCATATGAAAGAGAAAAAATAACAAAAACAAAGAAACACAACATCTTTAATATTTTTTATAGTAATACCAACAATGTTAATCAGAATGCATACACAGCCTATAATTACATTAATACAGCTATACAGTTGTAATAATACCAACAATGGTAATCAGAATACATACAAGGTAAGATAACACAGCCTATGAATACATAAATACATCTATACAGATATGGTAATACCAACAATGGTAATCAAAAAACCTACCAGGTAAGATGGCATCATCTATGAATACAACACCAGACAATTAAACCCTGCCCTCCTTGTACTGTGACCAAACCTACTGATTATAGAGAGCTTTAAACCAGTGAATACGTTGACATTGTTTGAGTTCAAGCCCCAGACTTCCATATACAGACATACATAAACACCTTGTTAAGAAGTTCCCATAGCTCCTCAAACTGTACAACTGCTCTCTCTGTGTAAATAACTGTTGTATGTTAGCAGGTAGTAGATTATAAAATGCTTTACATAAGAGTTGTGCCATATTGAATTTAACAAGGTTCTGTATTTTTATTAACTTTGATTTGAGAAAGTGAATTTGAATGATCTTGATATTCTACCTTATGTGGTATGTATAGCCAATTTTTGTAAGATAAGTAGTGACTGTAATTAATTATTATTCTCCCCATACTTCCACACAGTAAGTTAAATATGGTAGTATCAGGGAACAATACAAGATATGAAGTGTATTATAATCATGAACATGTTCAGCTTTATTTATTATTGCAAGACCTTTGGAAACTTTGGTTTTTGTGTCTGAGTTTCCCAAGTTAATTTATCTATTGTAAAATGAACTTTTTTTTTATTTAAGATACAATTTCATTTCATTTTGTATCCCATCTATCTCAATTGTCACATCAGTTTTTTATAATTACCAAATAATATAGCTTTAGTTTTATTTAATTTAAAGAATTTATTCATTAGTTCAGTATTTACAACATTAATAACCCTATCATAATTGTCATCAGGGTAGAAAATATTGGTGGTATCTGCAAACAAAACACACTTAAGTAATTTGAAACATTAAATGTATCATTTAATGTACAAGTTGAAAAATGTAGGCATGTAAAAGGCTGACAATTTACTGACCATATAATAGATATTAATATAAAAGTATAACCATAGTGTTACTGATTAAACATGTAACGGGGAATTATATATTGATGCGTTTCATGTTTATCGTCTATATAATTCTCCATTTCATGTTTAATCAGTGACACTACTGCTACATATTAATTTGAATATCGTTATGTCAATATGGCTACATCAAACACCTTGCTGTTCAGTGACACACCCATCCCCATCAACCAATCAATGTGGGCATTTGTACGTAAGCTTGTTCATGGAACATTACATCATCCATAGCAACGAGGTCAACCACGCTTTTACGCATAGAGTAAGAGTTGCTTACTAAAAGTTGGTCTCAGCAGCTTTATGAATAGGTTTTAAGATGAAACTCTAAGCTAAATAATGTTAGTGCTGTTTAGGAGTCCTTTTAGTGGTAAGATAAAATGTTTTGTGAATATGGGCCCTGTTCAATTAAAAACACCTGTGAGCCAAATGTCCCAATAGTTAGGATCACATAAAATGTGTTGATGGAACTCTGAAATTGCTGTTAGTCTTAGTTGGTAAAACATACTGTGTGTTGAAATGGACAGAAATAAAATGTGAGTCTTTACTATTGCCTTTAAATAATTCAATCATGCATCTACTGTACAACAAAAATAGCAATTCTGAATATACTGTCCCAATATGTATAGGGAGGGCACTGTTCCTTGTATATAAATAGCCTACTTTACCAAGAGCAAGCACAAAACCTGGCCATATAATGGCTCAGGTGGTCACACGTCTGTGGTTAAACAGAGAAATTCAATTAAATCTGTATGTGTACGAAGCTGTTTATAAATATTTGGGTGGACTTCTGTAGGGATGTAAATCTGGTCTTTGGAGTTGAATGTGTATATCTTAATAGTGTGCTTTTGTATGTTATTTAGGATTCCTCTCTGAGTTGGTCCAGGGCAAGGCGTTGGAAGACTGTGTGAAAGCAGGACACTATGCTGCCAATGTTATCATCAGACGAGCAGGATGCACCTTCCCAGACAAACCAGACTTCCACTGAAAACCTGTAACCTTCTGGCTTCTCACCCTCCAACATTGGGATGGGTGTCCTTATTAAAGGGATAGTGTCATTCTTTTCCTAGATTAATTTCACATCTCTAGAAAGTGTTTTCTTCCAAATAGTATCACACGTTCATCTCCTTGCTCCAAGTCCCGAGCTACAAGCAGTTCAATT
Source organism: Umbra pygmaea (assembly GCA_016801145.1). Taxonomy (NCBI): domain Eukaryota; kingdom Metazoa; phylum Chordata; class Actinopteri; order Esociformes; family Umbridae; genus Umbra; species Umbra pygmaea. Next base: position 5,633 of record JACXGM010008941.1, on the reverse strand, counting down.
TGAGTGTAATTCTTTTTTTATGTAATTCTCCCCATTCTTTTTACTCCCCTCCCAATGGTCTTGTCCAGTTCGCACTGACCCTGCCTTGTCGACAGCTCCACAACAACTTGGTAAGATGCAGGATGGTGAGGGGTGCTCGCATGGTTCATCCATCCACATGTCGCCCAGCCAGCCGTTGCTTTTCATAGTGCTCATCCAACACGGAAGCCTTATGTCAGCTCATGCACGGGATGATTACGTTACTAGCTATACTTCCCAGGCAGCACTATGCAAATTTGCACTGTCTTGTGCTGGGGTCCGGGCAAAGTAGGAGAAGTTATAGTCAGTCTCAAACCACTGGCTATTACTATATTATGATGTAGACCAGGCCTTCAAAATCTGGCCCTCGAAGCCAGTTCCACTCCATTTTTTCATTGCAACCCTCTAATCTGGGACTTATTTAGTTGTGCTACACCAGATATGTGCAATTAATGATAAGGTAGAACAGAAAACCAGCAGGCTCTGGCCCTCGTAGGGTAGGATTTGAATAGCCCTGATGTAGACTGTCATGCAATGAAGTGACTTAGTCCACTACGCCACATGGACCCCCCAAGTGTATAATTGTACGTGGAAAACAACATTTTAAACAATATCCTCAAAGGGTAAACAACTAGTTTCTCGCTGCCTTTTTTAACAAACCATTTTTCCATGCTGCCATCCATGTTATTCATCCATCCTTTAGCACATTTTTCACTCATTGGTCATCTTTCTGCAAACCGACTTCCATTCGGCGTTGCTATCTGTACTGATGTTGAAATGCATCTGAAATCTACTGCCTGTGTTAATTCCGCTATATTGATGGTACCTAATTCTGAGTGATTCACGATTACCCATCAGTTAACTGCCATTTTTACACAAGACCTCTCCATGGAGAGCTATCTAAACCCTAGTAATTGGGTTTGATTCACCATTCAAGGTTGATTATTCAGTTTGTTTAGGATGAGTGGGACAGAAACATCCATGATGTAAATACTAAGGTTTGTGATGGGTAATGTCATGATGTAGTTGTATTTTTTTAATTGATTGACTGGAGGTTTTATTAAAGTGTAGTAGTTTTGTTACAGGCCAGTGCTTCTTTAAAGGTTCCTTGACTTCATAGCATGCACTGTGTTATGTACTGTGTACACATTGTAAGGCCTCTACTGAGAAAATGCCACATCCTGGCTACATAATGCCTGAAGTAAAGTATTTTTTTATGGAAAAGTATACAGTTAAAGGGATAGATTATCCACTAAGTCATCATTGATAAGACTATCACAAGGAAGTTTGAATTTTCACAAACCAATTTGTGACTTGGATGTATGCAGGGTCTGTAGCATGTAGCCATTTGGCTAATGCCAGTTGGCAATTTTCTCCCATTTCTAGGGAATTATATGACAAAATCCTCAGTTAGCACTGCACAATTAAAGTAATTTATATATAAAGATCTATGTGGTATTAACACACCTATCCTGTATAACGTCTTGTTTTCATTGATGGGCTGCACATAAGTAGCGGCCCTCTGTCACTTAAACCAGTGCAGTTGACAGTGCTTGACACTTAATAATATAATTTCAACAGTTCACCCATGTTTTTTCATCCATCACACAAATACATACTGATTTATACTGGAGTATGTTTTTTGAAAGGTCACAATTAATAATTTGCTCATTGTGCAGCCCAACCCAGAACCATTTATTTAAATAAGACATGGTTTAGCTTGTTTTTATTTGTTAATAAACTCATTACAATGTATTAAAACAGGCTGTTTAATAACAGGCTGTGTAAAGTAGCACTTGATACCGTACTTTCTGCAAATGTTTAGTTTGTAAAACTGGGACTTGTATGCAGGGTGTGTGAGGGCATTAGTAAGGACCTCTCATGTGTGATTGTCAATGTGTTCAGTTACTCTAACTCAAAATAAAATTATCATTGATTGGAACTTCCTGAAGTCTCCTGTGTGGTGTGTGAAATGCAGACAGTTTGCTTATTTGGGGCTTCTAGTATTTTTCATTCCTGTTAATCCACACTGACTAGAAAACTGTTTTAATAGGAAACTATTATGGTTACGCAAAACATCCCATGAGACTACATATTCTATGATCTTTCAATCTAATTGTTTTGTAGCTGACTTTAAAATACAATTTGTATTTAACAAATTAATATTGTGCCATAGTTTGGTGTAGCTTTCAAAGCTCCCAACTCTGAAGGCACATGTCCCCGGCTCAACTGCTGTCTGTGCCTTTCAGCTGTCTCCATCTACATTCTTGTCTCCCAAACCTCTGCGTCCTATTGTCCTGTCAAATACTAAAAAATAAATGTATACATCTTAATTTTAGTAAGTGTAGTCCAGAAGGCACTTCTCACAAATGTCTTTAAAATGAATGGTCAGTAATTGGGATGGACCTGGTAATTTCTGATCCTCACTGTTGTTAGAATCCACCAGCATGTGCTGCTGGCACCACTTTAAAACAAAATTAATGTATTACAATTAGGGGTGTTTTTATCATTTTCAGTGGCTATGATGAGCAATATGAGAGAGAAATTTGGTTAATATTGATTGTTGTTTAGATACATTAAATCACGTTAAGCCTTTTCCTCGCCATAGGAGCCAATGAAGAAAACTTTAACGTGAGATTACTTCTATAATCGTTGGATTTCGGTTTATTTATTTTGACAGGCTTAAGATAACAACATATGGCCATGAGAAGTTTGGTGATGATTGACCATTGTTTAGGTACATTAAAACCACGTTAAGCTTTTCCACATTAAGCGTTTTAGTATGTCCCGTATGCGATGGGATGTCGTAACGTGGCTCAAACACTTTTAGCATGTGTTTAAAGTCCTATTGCACAACCAAATATGGCCTCATGTCTGCACCTGAGAAAAAACACAGATAGCGTTTGTGATTGCTTTAAAGGGGGGCGAACACACCAAGGCAACAGTTTGGCGTTTGGACTAGTTGGGCCAACGGTGACCGACCGTTGCTCTAGCCTGTTCGGTGTGTCCCTCACCGTCGTGGTGCGTTGGTCTCCGTTGGCCTTTTTTTCAGGTGCCCAACGCCGATTCATTTAACATGTTGAATCGGCGTCGGGCTTCTCTGGCCGTCGGCCTGTGGGGGTGGTGACAGGGACCACTCTGGCTGTATAGCTAGCTTTTTCTTCGTCGTTTTTAGGATTTTGCTAGCGAATCAGTGCTCAAAGAAAGACTGAAGTGACCAGAGCAGTAAACTACTACTGTACACTGTACAGTCCAAACGCACCAATGGATGTAAACATACAAGGTAAAAAACAACTCTGGCGTGAGATAGAAAATGCACTCACAATACCAGGTAAGACAGTCTTTATATATGTATTGGAGTGATATTATATAATGTTGCTGCTACCACTATGTTTCTAATAAGAGACATGTCATACAGTTTACTTTCCTTACTGTCTCTTCTGCAGAAATTGTACTAATGCTAATAGTCTAAATGCAGCACTTCTATGGAATTGCTACTTTCGCTTAGTATATAATCCAAGTCGTATACCAGTAAAAATAACGTTCGTTAACACATAATTTGACACAAGCAAAATGCTTTAATGTGTTGCTTTGTATTTCAGAAAAAGAACAGATGGTGGGAATCACCGAGGACCCAATACCTCCGACATGCATTGGCCAGCAAAATATACGCCTATGCGTAGATTAAAAGTAAAACCTTGATCTTTGCTTCTTGTAGTCACTTATGTAGCATCTACATGACAATAATTTTAATCTGAATTTGCCAGACGTGGCCACTGATTGTCCAGGTGGGGCATTTCTGCATCCAGGATTCAAAATTAAAATTTTCATCCACCAGCTAAACGTCTAGTAAATGTTCAAATTTTACCAGCCACTCAATAGATTACTTTAGTTTTTTAGGCTGGTGAGGGAAGCAAATCTAACAGCCAGCTGCATATTTTTACCAGCATTTGGCTGGTGAATGGTGCTAATTTTGAACCGTCTGCATCTCTATGCACATCTAGCCTTTGTTACATTCACTTTGTTTCACACTCACATTGTCTCCCACAACCTGCCATAAGTGTTGTATGTATGTTTGTTTGATTTTTACTGCTTTGCAATTTTATATGTCCTAATAGCAATTCCTTGGCAGAGATAGAAAAAAATGTATATTTGTATTTCAGACTGCAACCAATTTATTTGCAATGTTCTTTCCATCCACCTATGCGGTTTGGGAAGTTCCAATGAGTGTGGAATCCATCTGCTACATTCTGCCACTGTGTCCGGGCACTGAAATACAGGGAAATGTAAACATCAATACAAGCTTGTTCAAGTAAAGTCAAAGTTGTTTATTTATCATATGCATCGAATAACATACATCATCCTATGCAGAGAAATTCTTTTGACATGGCACGGCGATTCTATGTAGTGGGCTTAAAAACAAGAATTACAACAATATCAGAATTTTAAAATAATAATGACAATAGTAATAATAATAACTAGAACAGGTACAATTTCTGGGGAAATTGTGTGAAGTGTTCTTGCCGCCACTAGTAGCAAGATTAGCATGATGTTAGCAGGATAAACCTATTGCTCGAATAATGCTAGCATGGTTTCATAAAGAAATTAGCATGATTAGGTTGATGCTCAAATGTTTTTAGCAAGATATTACTATGATTAACATGATGCTAGTACGTTTTTAGTAAGATATTAGCATGATGCTAGCATGTTTTTAGTAAGATATTAGCATGTTTAGCATGACACTAGCTTGTTTTATTAAGATATTATTATGATTAGCTTGATGCTAGCATGATGCTAGCATGATAATCATGTTGCTAACATGTTTTTAGTAAGATATTAGTATGATTATCATGATGCTAGCATGTTTTTAGGAAGATATTAACACTATAAACATGATGCTAGCATGATGCTAGCATGATAAACATGTTGCTAGCATGATACTAGCATGATAAACATGGTACTAACATGATACTAACATGTTTTAGTAAGATATTAGCATGATTACCATGATGCTAGCATGTTTTTAATAAGATATTCGCATGTTTAGCGTGATGCTAGCATGATTTTAGGAAGATATTAATATAATAAACATGATGCTAGCATGTTTTTAGACAGATATTAACATGATAAACATGACGCTATCATGTTTTTTGTAAGATATTAGCATGATTAGCATGATGCTAACATAATAAACATGTTGCTAACATGATGCTAGTATGATAAACATGTTGCTTACATGATGCTTCCATGTTTTTAGTAAGATATTAGCATGATTAACATGATGCTAGCATAATAAACCTGTTGTTATTATGATGCTAGCATGTTTTTAGGAAGATATTAGCATGATAAACATGATGCTAGCATATTTTTTGTAAGATATTAGCATGATTAGCATGATGCTAGCATAATAAACCTGTTCCCAGATAGCAAACAGTCATTGAAACTATGTTAAATCAACATTCCGTTGTCAACATTAAGTCATTGAATCAACATCGAAATCTGATGTTGATTCTACATCATTTTGCACCCTGTTTTAATATTGAAACAACGTTGAAATCCTGTCCATAGATCAACGGAATTTCAATGGTATTTCAATTACCCGGAATATTGAAACA
>JACXGM010008940.1:11112-28327 GCA_016801145.1 Umbra pygmaea | reverse complement strand
CGCGCTACAGCCATGGAAGCAGCAAACGAACGAGATCATAGAGATTCTCCACAACCTAAAAAAAACTCTGCATGTTTCTAAACGGTTCCGTGACCATAGACGTAGTAAAACACGGTTTGCTTGTCATGATTGCGCTGATCTTGTTCGTCACGTTAGTTTCGATTCTGGGGAGGAGGTGGCGGAGGGATACAACTCAGGTGTTTTGAATTTGAACTGTAGTACCCATTTTTTAAAGCTGGCTGTCCGTTTTACATATAGCACCTTTAAATGTCATAGTATATGCATGTTTAATACTTCAACATTGGCAATTGAATTCAGAAAAGAAAATGAATGCTGTATTTCTTTGCAATAATGAATAAAACACACTTAATCCTGCACTATGTAACTTTTTAGAAAATTACAAAGAAACACAAAATGATTTTTTAGGGCTAGTAAATGTTAGGAGCTAGCATAATGGATTCAGAGTTTGAAAACATCAACTTTAATAATACAAAATACAGACAATAGTAGAATAGCAAAATCGACATTTCACACCAACTATGCATATTATGTAGAAAATTACAATGTATATTTTTGGAAATTGGTTATATTGTTTCTGTAGTATTCCTGCTTTTAGTAAAAACATCCACAATGTAAAAAATCTATGTAAAATTTGGGCCGACAGGACAAATGAAAGTAAAGTTACATAGTGCAGCTTTAAATACTAACTTAATTTGGAATAACTGTGCCCATCCCTGCTGGTTATGGTAAAGTGTCTCACCTTTGGGGTCATAATCCTTGCGGATAATGACCTGGTCAGGAGTTGGGGGAAGTGGGGGTGGCAATGGGTTGTCTGGCGGCAATGGTGCCTTGCCATCATCCTCTTCATCAGAGCCCTGGGGAGAAAGATCCAACCACCACGTGACTCTAGACACCATCTATCCCAGTCACTCACAGCCTGAACTCCACCTATTTGACCATGTCGTCAACTATTTGAAGTCTGTTTTTATATACAAAAGCAAGGCCAAGGGACAATCCAATATACTTGCTTTTAGCACAGTTCTTTTTTACTGTAGCATTTTACTGAGTTGCTGTCTACAGTAATGTCTGTATAAATTGCAAATGCTGAAAACATTGAAGTAAAACTTCATGTATAAAATTTGACCATGAAAACATTTGTTTCAGAAAGGAATTGCAGTCTACGTCACGATAGTCATGGGTTCGAGCATGACTATGATTTCTGACTTTCCTCCTGCACAAGGCAGCGCAAAATTGGCACAGCGCTGCCCGGGATTTAGGTTAGATAAATCTGCTTATCTATCCTACCACGTTGCTCTCTAGCAAACTCCTTGTGTTCAGATCGGGCACCTGTAAATTCAATCACGAAAGCATAGTCGGTGAATGTAATCATCCTATGCATGATCTGACTAAAGGCTTCCGAGTTGGGTGAACAGTGTGAAAAGAATCAGCGGCTCGGACAACATGTGGTTGGATGAACCATGTGTGTGCCCCTCGTCATCTCACAGATCTGTCCAAGGAGATGCAGAGCTGCCGACAAGGCAGGATTAGAGCAAATAGGGAAAGAAAAATCGGGAAAAATCATAAAAAAAGAAAGAAATTGCACAATTGTTGCATTATTTGTTCATATAACATTGAAACATTTAGTCTGCATAATGAATCAGTAGTGAATCATTCATGACACCCTACTGATGCCTGCCTCCTGACTAACCTCATCCATGTCTTGCAGCTGCGTGTCCTGATCAGGCTGCGTGGGACGACCGTCCTCCCGACTCTCCCTCTCCTCCTCCTCCTCATCCTCACTCTCAACCTCCATCTCCACCTCCTCGCTCTCCCCAAACTTGTCGTAACGCTCCTGGATCAAGATGCGAGCTCCCAGCTCTTCGGGGGTGGTGGGTGGCGGGAAGTGTCCTGTTCGGAACAGAAGTCATAAACTATCAAGTGACACAGAGAGGATAACCAGAAATGTCTCATCTATTGACGTAAATTAATCTGGCTCCCAGTTCACATTTCCTACCTTGTTCATTAGGCTGGAAGTCCACAGTCTCCACCACTACAAAGTCATGCCAGTCAATTTGGGCATATGACACACGCTCCTTCTCCCTCTCCTCCTCCTCCTTCTTCCTTTCGCGCTCCTGGAACTTTGCCCACTCGACACGGTACCTCACCTGTTGGTAACAGACAGCTCTTAATGCATGGAACTGTAGACCATTGCCACTTCAAGCTTTTGCAGTGTCCCAGTATAAGGGGTTACCTGGTCCAGCACCTCCTTGGGATTCTCCGCCTCTCTCTTTAGCTTCATCAGCAGTCCCTTAGGAGGGATCAGAATCTAGAAACGGAAAGGCACAAGACATGCCAGTGTCACCAAACAATCAACTAAACTCTTTCTACAACTAAAAACTAGATTATTCAAATTATTTTTAATATTGTAACAAGATTCATTTCTCTGCATATGCATGAAGCGAACAAAACTTTTCAATAATATGCCCTTTACTTGATTCATATGAGCAGAGAATACCGAACGTCACCTTTTATTTGGAGGGTATATTAATATCTATTTTACTGTTTAAACCTGAGAGCCTGTTGTGTATGTTTTTTTATATTTTATTTGCCCCTACTACAGCTGGTAAACATGTGACCCCTTAATTCTGAATTCCAAATCATTCATTTAATATTTTAGTCATTTAGAAGGTGCTTTTATCCAGAGCAACTTACAATAAGTACATGACATCCCCTGGAGAAACTTACGGTAAAGTGCCTTGCTCAAGGGCACAATGAAATTTGTCCCACTTAGAAAACAAAAAGAAATCTTACAAACTGCTGTGTCAAAGAATATATTAACTCGCATAGAACCTTCTATAATCGACTTATTTTAATAACGTCATCTAAAAACATTGTACATGCTTTTACCTTAGTGTATTGTTCCACCAGCTTGGTGAAGTAGTTGAAGAGGCTGTGCTGAGGTCGCAGGAAATCAAACTGGTAGTTTCGCTGTTCTTTCTGCATGAGCTGCGTGAGGAACTGGCGCCCGTTGCGAGCCACAAACTGGGCAGTCAGCTTCACAACATCCAGGTCAAACGCAGAGATTGAGGGGGGGTCCGCAATGAACTCAAACTCGTGCGGAGGCTCCTTGGGCACCACTGTCTCGTGAATCACCTGGGCCTGCACCTAAAGGTGAGAAAAACCATAACAACGAACAGGCGTCAATCACATCTTGCTCTTTCCAGGGAACCTCCGACAAATTCGGGGAGTTGGAATAATGCAAGTTAGATCCGGAGGAAGCCCCTGAAAGTCAAGGGAGTCTCACCTTTTGAGGAAGCTGTTGTGAGTTCTGCAGGGCCTGCTGCTGCATGACCTTTGGCACCGCTGCTGAGGGCTCCTGGCCCTTTCCCTCCTTGAACTCATTGACCTTATGGCGGTAGTAAGCATGGTACGGGTCGTTGGGGTTCAGGAAATTAAACTTTGGGTTGTTGATCTCATTTTGGCGGATCCTTGCCTCAAACTCAGGTCCATTCCTGATCATTTATAAAAGAACAAGGATGCATGGCCAATGCAATAAGACATGGTACACAAGGGTTCAAATTGTTTATTAAAACCATTATTGAGACAACGAGTGAAAAACAAACCTGGCTACAAAGCTGGCAGTCTTATCAACAATGTTGCGGACTTCTGGAGGTGGATAGATGATCCCAACTATGGGTTTGGTTGCAGGGGTTTCATCTGCCGGCTCATCAGCCTGTTGGAACAACATAAATTAAGTGATTATGGGGTGATGTGTTTCGAGGCCAGTGGGTCCCGACCAGAGTATACTTGTTCTTTCCACAGGGGTTCTTGATTCATGAGACTGTATTCTTAGCAGTAAAATGAACATAAGAAGATATTTCAGAGGCAGTATCAGAAATGTAAATCGAGTTTCTGGTACAGTAACCAAAAAAGGTTGGGAACCACTGTTTAAGGCTATATACATCTCGACACTACACAATTGATTAAGGCTAACTAAATGCAAGTATGGCTTTAGAACTGGTATATTTTCTATTTAATATAGCTAGAATATAACTGCATGAGCAGTTACAGTTGGGTTCGGAGATAAGTAGTTAGGATAGTTTCTAGACAAGGCTTCTAAGCTAACATATCTTTACCATACGTTCACACTGACTTAGTTAACCTTTAACACTGTCTTGGATAGATATATATGAACTACAAAGCTATTAGCTAACTAGCTAGAACAATACCAAACCCTTAAAACAGATAATTATTCTGGACACAGTTCCCCAAATACTCGCAAATATAGGTGCTTGTAACTAGGTAGTTAACAATTGTGCATGTAGGTAGTGTAGCCAGCTAGCTATAAAGTCTTACTTTGCTGTTAGGCTCCGGCAGAACAATTTGTACAGGCCCAGGCGGCATTGCTACCTCAAGTCCTTTTTTGACTATCTATTAACACGTGTAGTCTAACACAAAGTTAGGTACACTAAAACGGACGTTCTCCTCCAAAGTACAGTTTTAGTTGTGGTACTTTCTGTCTACAGATGTAAAAAAAGACATAACACTAGCTATCTTTCCAGATAGGACACAATAATACGATAGCCTTTCGTCGACCGGCCTGGAATCAACCTGGAATGGTGGACTTTTACTTCCGGAAACACATCTGAGTACCATGGGATATGTCGTTTTGTAGTAGGTCGCTATGGAAATAAAGTCACAACATCTAGTTACCTCCGCTTTCTCATCCCATTTTGCTGAAAGCACAAAACCACGTAACTAGAAAATTATACACATCTTAAAAGAAAGAGTGCAAGCTACTATTTAAGCAAGTTTTGTCAAAATGACGCATCTCTTAGGGCGTCAAGACTGCGTTGAAAGTCTCCGGAAAGATCTAGTAGATCTTCAAGGTACTGTTCTGGATGTCTTCTCTCGGACTGGCCCAGTTCGATTCCCCTCCTGGAAGTTCCCAGATAAGCTGTCATGTAATTTGGACCTGGTGTCATTATTGGAACAATACGACTATACTGATGGCGAAGAGGAATTTAATCAGCATTCTAATATTGTTTTACTGGAGTTAGTAATTGACAGGTAAATTACTGTGACATTTTGGTCATTCATTAGCTAGAATTCACATGAGTCCAGAGTGACCTAAGAAGCAGTTAGACTTTACTGTCCGACTTAATGGCAACAAATGTTATGTTACCTTTTTGCCTCGACAATAAACTACCCTATTTATTTATTTATTGTTCCTAGATTGCTACTCCTACTGCAAAGTTTCAATGCATATGCTGAGCAGATGAAGTTTGGACACAAGCTAGAACACATGCCGCAAACAGGTCCATGTGTATCAGTTGGCCTTGTGGTCAGACACTATTGGAATAACTTGATACAGATAGGCAACCAAAAGGGGGTAAGTTACTAAAGTGTTGAATTTTGTTTTTAAATCACATTTAAAATGCATTCCTTCTGAGCATGTTTCTCCTCTCTGTCAGAGCTCAAAGCAAGTTAATAAAGAAGTGAATAAAAACCCTAGATGTGAGGAAAAGACAACCTTTTCTTCAGCATCCTCTCTCGTGACCACAACAAGTGATATTGGTCAACAGTCGGCATTCATGGTCCCTCACTACTGGACCTCGAGAACAACAGCGAGCACTCCATCATGTCTACCACAAAAAATAGCAAATGGCACCCCTTCCTATCCTACTCACACAACACCAAGCACCACCCCCACCCACTTTCCCCATATATCCACGGACACTCGTAATGTAAGTTGCCAGACAGTAGAGTCCTCCCTTGTCCCCTGCGATGCCTGCGCTCAAGTCCAGTACAGTTTAAGAGAGACTGGTGATGCTCTTGTTGAGCTTTGTGTAAGCGAGGGCATTCCCTCCTCTCTGCAGCGCCTCCTGGTGGCTATCGATGATACTCTGGGACAGGGCCGTCTGACTGCAGGAGACGTGGCCCAGTGGTCTGCGGAGCAGCGCAGGGACATGGGCCGGTTGGGAAAGCATCTGCTGGAGGTTCGGTCCACAGTGCAGCCACTCAAAGACAGCATTCAAGCAGCAGAAAAGGAGCGGGAGGGGTTCAGGGTCCAGTTGAGGAGAGCACAGGAGGAACTGAAGTCTGAAAAGACAAAGCACCGAACCAGCAAACAACAGCTGGAGCAAACACTGCAGGAGGCCCGCACCTCCAGGGAAAAAACAGAGAGGAGACTGGAGGAAGAACATGAGGAGTTAAGGAGAGGTACATTGGTACACACTGTATGGAAAACTTTGCTGATAATACAAAACAGTATATTTCAAGGGAGAATAACTAACATAACATTTCAAGTGTAAATTATACTAACAATATATTTGTTCTTTTTAGGCACTATGTCTCTGAAAGACAGCATCTTCAAACTTAAAACGGAAATTAGTTTGCAACAAGAAAGGATCCATAAACTTGGTAAGGTCCGGAGATATACATTACCTCCACCCCATGTGCAGTGTTATAGAAGTCAAAGAAGAGCTCTAGAGTTATGTCAATATTTTAGACAGAAAATCTGTGGAAACTTTCTTTCTCAGAGTCTGAGAGAGATGAGTTACATCGTGAAGTGAAGGCCTCGCATATGGAGGCTCAGGCACGGAGCAAACTAGAGGAGAAGTCACAAATGCTGGAGGCTCAACTGTGCAGTACTCAGCTCTTACTTGACAAAGAGCACTCCAAGTACCAAAATGCCTGCCGCCAACAGGAGGTCAGTATAAAAGCCAAGTATGAAATTTGGTAATCACAGGGGCAGTTAGTTAGATGGTGTCTTCAAAACCAGGGCTGAAGGAGTAACAGGGGCAACCACAACCACCTTTTGTTAAGATGGAATAGTGTTCAGTTTAGGTTAGTCCCCAGCGAACATGTCCACATTGGGTATAACGCTCAGAATGACATGTATAAGAAAAACATATTTCATGAGTTATGTATAAATATTATAAGGAAAATGTATTTGGTGACAAATTACCGAACACATCATGTATACAAGTATTAAAGTCAGTTGAAACCTCATAGTATTTATAGATGACTCATAAAATACATGTTTTTCGTATCCGTCATACCATGTTTCTGTCGGAATCTGGCCAATATCAGGTAGTGATTGTGCTTGTCATATGAGGCAAAACGTATCATTTTCTTTGTACTGTTCTTTTTCATATGGGTGCTGGGTTGTTAATGCTTAATCTCAATCTGTGTTTTCATCAGTCACTGCAGGCCAAGCAGATGGGTCTGTTGGAGCGAGTAGATGCCTTTGACCAGGAGTGTGAGGAGCTTCAGACACAGTTGGCAGAGAGCGAGGGACAACAGACAGCCCTGCAGGACAGACTGACACATGTCTCGGAGGAGAAAAAACAACTACAAACCCAGCTCACACAAGAACAGGTACATTAAACACAAGACCAATACAATGATTCAAAATAGTTATTTTACAGCGTAGTAGCTATGCTGCTCTATTTAATTTCCACTTGTGTATATCTATCTGCCTTGCCTCTGTGTTCCCTGAGGCCTCGTGTTCTGAGCTGCAGCAGGAGAAACAGAGACTGCTGAGTCACGTGGGCGAGCTGAAGAAACGTGTGGATGAGCTGAGAGGAGAGGTGCATGAGTTAGCCCAGAGGGAGAGGCTGCTAGTGGCATTCCCAGAACTGAACCCCCTCCCTCAGGGACCTCCACAGAGTAGGACAATTGCCCTAAATTCCCCAGTGTTCGCTGAATGTTTTCCCTCTTATGTTGGCTTTACCTGTACAACCTTACTCTTTCCCAGGCACAGGAGATGTGTTGGGGGACATGGAGCAGCAGGTGCAGGCTAACTGTGTTCGGATTACAGTCCTGGAGCAAGAAAACAGCAGACTGAACAGCAGTCTGGTGAAACTAAGAAATACTGCCCAACCTGGGGACAAGGTGGGGTCCATTACTGCATGTCACGCTGTATCATGTGCAGGTGAACAATGAGTTCTACTGTAACAGATGCATCTTTCACAGATGACGTCTTTCTCCCAGCCACTGCCTGACACACCCACAGACAGCCAGCTAAGTCCTGCAACCTCTGTGCGTCACAGCCCTCTGTAAGTTAAAAGCAAAGAAACGCAACAGAAAGAACAAATGTATACAGCATATAATGGATTTGCTTGGCAAACAGAAAAGGAATTTTACTGTAACCTCTCAATCTTATAGTGGGTATTCATTCTGTCAATGTCCTTACCAGCCAGACCTCCAGTGCAGGACTTCTAAAGCATGGAGTAAGGGGAAAGGGGTCAGACTCAGGGGTTACCGTCCCAATAGGGCCTTGGGACCACGCCGCCACGCCCTCTACACCTCTGGTGCATCAGCAGACACTCCAGCTGTCCCCAGACACCAGCGCAGCCAGAACTTATGCGAAGACAAGCCAGGGGTCCCGAACGCGTCCATTTAACATGCACCAAAGGAAAAAGTGAATCCTGTAATGGAGTTATGTTTTGGAGCTGAGAGAGGCTAAGATAGTGGCTGAAAGAGTCTGTTGTTTGAAATGTATGTCAGGCGTCTACCTCGGGAGACAGTTTTAAGGAATTACATTTCTTACACATACAGCAGCTCTTTATGTATCAGCTTCGGCAGACAGCCTTTTAACCCAGTGAAATTGACAAAGCTATGGAGTTCATCATATGGTAACACTGAGCTGGCTTATAGTTGCTATTTAGCTGATAATTGTCTTTGTTTTAAGGCATTTGAATGGTTTTATCATGTTTTTTTATTAGTTTTTTACAGTTTTTCATTGGGTGCAAACCGTTTCACCATCTAAAAAGTAAAGCATCGATTTACTGAGCATTACAAACCTATCATTTTTTAAAGGATTCATTATTATAAATTATAAAAAAAAATTGTGAATCAAAAACATACACAGCAAAAATGTGTCTTATATAGTAATTTAGAGTACCACACTGTGTGGCTAGAGAGCACCAGGTAAAAAATAAACATCTGCTGTGAGCCTCTGTGTGTTTAGCTGCCTGGCCTTCTAAACGTTCTACTATTATGTCACGAAGGCAGACGCGTCTAGTGCAGAATATTCTGATGATGTAGTTGAGAGTCCCCATGGCAACACTGGGGATCAGGGCATGATGTGTGTGGTTTTCCTCTTGGCCTTTCTGTCAGGACAGCTATTCCTCCATTCAGGATCCAATAACAAGCCCACCACCTCTTCACTGTGAACTGTGCTTCACAAGCTGTGTCAGATGTAAAATGTCATCCTTTGTTTATTTTTGGTTTTAATAGAGATGGCAAATTTCTTTTCTGTGAAAGGTCCCATATAAATAAAGACTGGATACACTGAACAAAAAACATATTTGTGTAAATCAAACATAATATTTTTAAGTAAATCTGACAACGCAACTTTCCATTTATTTCAGTGTAGTGTAGGCTTGAACAGGATAGAATTCTGTTTAATCACATTACAACTCCAAATGAATGTTAATGTATGTTTAAGTGGTTATGTGTAAGTCTGGAGGTAGCACAACATATTAAGTTATATAGCAGGATATTTGACAAAATGCCGATGTAAATAAATTACATGATTTCTTTGTAATATATTTATAACAATGTTTTTCCCTGAGCCTTTCTGGAATGATATTACCAGTGTGTTAGAGCATTACAAAATGAACATGAATCTGATTGAGCATTAGAAATTAAAACATGAACAACATACACTGCTCAAAAATATAAAGGGAACACTTAAACAACACAATGTAACTCCAAGTCAATCACACTTCTGTGAAATCACACTGTCCACTCAGGAAGCAATATCCAGACCTCCATGGGTTGATCAATTTAATTTCCATTGAAAATTTACGTGTGATTTTTGTGTGAGCACATTTAATGTAAAGACAAAAGTATTTCATACAATTAGTTGATTCATTCAGATCTATGATGTGTTATCTTTGTGTTCCCTTTATTTTTTTGAGCAGTGTATTTAAATACACAGACCTGATTTGCTTCTAGGATGGTCTAGACCAGGGGTCACCAACCCTGGTCCTGGAGAGCTACCATCCTGATTGTTTTTACTCCAACCCTAATCTAGCACACCTGATTCTAATAATTAGCTGGTTGATAAGCTGAATGAGGCTATATTATGTGTGATTGGACCAGGGGTGGAGATCCCCGGTCTAGACTCTAGAGCAGTGGTCCTCAAACCCTTCCATGGAGGGCCTAGTGTATGCAGGTTTTCGCTTTTACCTTGTACAAGCCTGATGGAGTAGCTCACTAATTGGTTAGGATCTCCCCTCACCTGGCAGTCTAGGTCCTAATTATGCTCTAATTAAAGGGAAAGACCAAAAACCAGCATACACTAGGCCCTCCATGGAAGGGTTTGAGGACCACTGCTCTAGAGTAACCACCAACCCTAATGTTGCAGGCTTCTAACCGTTAAGTCGACTTAGTTAAGAGACTTAGTTGAGTTGTTCAAATGAGCTAATTATGTAGCCGTGTCATTGTTATCAATGATAAACCACTTTGAAATGTTGCTGTTTTCATGAATACAAAAGTTGAGCGACCCCTCACTTAGACTATTAAATGTTAAGTGATCCTCCTCTCAAACAAGCCACTTTGAAATGTTGCTGTTTTCATGAATACAAAAGTTGAGTGACCCCCGCTTAGACTATAAAATGTTAAGTTATCCTCCCCTCAACAATGAATAAAAAGACATGACCCTCCCCTATTTTCCTCCGGTGGTCCATTCCATAAATTCCGAACGGTCCCTAAGAGACTTAGTTGAGTTGTTCAAATGAGCTAATTATGTAGCCGTGTCATTGTCATCACTGAAGCATGTAATTGAGATTCGACTTCACTGTTCTCCCCATAAATTATTAAAGAGGCACTCGACCTGCCCTTATTAATTCATTTATCCTTGCAGTCTTATTCTTGTATTTTAAATGACTTTAGTATTAGCAGTAAATCAATTTCTGTGTGTCTAATAACTCGAAGCCTTTCTCCCTATTTGTTTGTGGGACGGCCATAGAAGATCAGTTAGCCATATTATACTGTGAGCAAAGTACCGTAGCTAAGTAACCCCTGAGATGTTGTAAGAGCTGCATGCTCAATTGGACTCTCAATTGGACTCGTGTACAGTGTGAGAAATGATTTGTTCTTTATCAACAGCTAAATTTGATCTGTTATTCATCAAACTACACATTCTTAGCGTTGTTGCAACCATGTTGATCCTACTTTTGCCCTTCAAAATATGGTGTGTGGAGAACACAACAAGATGGATTGCATTAGTAAATTATCTCTGGCAATATACAGTACTCTGGTCCAGATGACTCTGTTTGGAGAGTATCAGAGTGGTGAATAATATATGAATGACCTAGCGATGAGTATTATGCCAGAGGTCATTAAAAACTATTAAAGAATTTAGCAGTTGCCTGTTACACAGGTGCTCTCCTTAAACCCTTTGAGGTCACTAAGAAACAGCATTACCACCTTTGCAGAAAATATTGTTTCAGTGAGTTTCAGTGAGTAATTCTATCTTGGAAGCCTGGGACTAGTTGTCTCCTTTGCTTTGCAATGAGTGTTGAATTTGTGTGTTGATGTTAACAACGAGTTGTGGGTTGTGGGTGTCAGTTTGTTTAGAGGAGTGGTTCTCAAACCTCTCCTCGGGGACCCCCAGCCATGACAGGTATTCCAGAGCTAGCACACCTGAATCAATCTTTAATCAGGTGAGCTAGGTCAGGGCTACAACAACACTGTGAGAGGGGAATTTACAGCACAAAATCCTAAAACAACAGTTTTATCACTTGAATCATTGTTTTACATCTTCGTCCCAAGGTTTGGATACCCAACAAATTTATATAATTACTAGGGTTGTAAGATTGAAAATAAGCTCTTCAGAATCTCTCAAGTGTTGGCCATTCTAGAACCGGTCGCTACCATCCATAACAGAACCCCACAAGGAGCTTTAACAGGACGTTACAGAATATGTTAAGGATATGTAGGAGAAGACAGAAAATTGGAAGGACCACCGCTCACGGATTGTTCTTAAATACAACTGCATGCGACTTGATTCTACAGGGTTCTCGCCATTTTATCTTTTGTATGGTAGTCACCTCCCCATCTCCCAGGTAACCTGGTGTCCGGCTTGAACTATTTTACCCAGGAGATACACAGAGAAATAGGCTGGTATATGACTGAAGCATAAAGATTGTGCCTGGAAGTAAAACACTCAAGACATACAATACCAAGCACCAGAGGTGGGACCAAGTCTGCAGTGTGTCTATAGTTGTAGTTTGTATTATGTAAGCTACATTTTCAAAGGTAAAATATATGTGGGGGAAATTATAAATGAGGAACATTTTTTATTTAAATAACACTTTTCATAGGTTAAAGAATACTATAAGTTGGAGCACACTGAGATATTGTTAGAGCTTAAATTTATGTGGAGAACAATATTGAATATAAAAAATCCTATTTTGATGTTATTGTTGTTCATTTGCTTGTGCTCATTATCTTTGTAGAGGGATTGTGTAAAACAACCATCCACACTAAATGCTCTATCCCCCACTATAATGTACAAGAGATACTTTTTGTGGATAAACACTTTTCTGGATACCTCACCACTGTCACTGACCAGCCTGCATGACATGAAAAAAACATTAATTCAACATTTTACCACAAAAATTATCTCTTGTACATTACATTGGTTGGATGTATTACACAATCCCTCTCCCAATATAAGAAACACAAGCAAATTAACAACAATAACATTAAAATAGCATTTCTTTATATTATATAATGTGCTCTACATTAACTTAAGCTCTAACCATTTCTCAGTGTGCTTCACCTTATAATATTATTTAACCTATGTAAAGTATTATTGAAATAGAAAATGTTTCTCATTTATAATTTCCCCCACATAGATTTTACCTTTGAAAATGTAGCTTCCATAATACAATCTAAAAGTATAGACACTCTGCAGACGTTTATTTTGAAGGCAACATGAAAATTAGAAGTCTCATTGCTGAAGCCAAATTTGACTTTTGACTTGAAAACAATGACTTTGTTCCCACCTCTGCCAAGCACACAAACTATACCGCACAAACTATACTGCACAAACTATACCGCACAAACTATACCACACAAACATTACCACACAAACTATACCACACTAACTATACCACACAAACTATACCACACAAACTATACCACACTAACTATACCACACAAACTATACCACACAAACTATACCACACAAACTATACCACACTAACTATACCGTCATTGTCTGTAGATAATGTTTGATAATAATAACATCAGAATGCTGCTTCAAAACATTTTATTTGTCACCAAATAACACAGCTTCTTTTAGACAACAAAAAAACAATGAATCTAGATGTGCAAGTAGTACAGAGTAGGCTGAATAGGTAGTCAGACCTCATAGCACACTGTGCTTCCCGGCACACTAAAGATAAAGACCGTAACTCATAGAGGTGAGGAAATATTCAGTTTGCCATAAGCAGTAGCGTCAACACTTGGCTGGTATCGTGTCAGACACAGTAGTTTGAAGTTAAAGCCACTCTGGTCACATGATCATGCCATTCAAATTGTCAAGTGATCTCAATCACAGTCACATTCAAAATTAGATTTAGGTATGCATTAGGCTGTTCAGGGAGGTGTATGACTTTCTCCATCTGTCACTAGGCTAGAATCAGCTATCACTATGTTTTGTAAACCAATGACAGTTTTTTTAATGTGGGACATTTCAGCTGGAATGAGATGATCACGTGATAGGAGTTCTTCTTTAATTTTTTAAACAATGTGCAATGTTGTACAAATTCAGATTAAACATTTTTGGTATCCCAACATCTATGAACATTTGATTGTTTTTATCAAAACAAGTTACTTCCTGGGTGATACCAAAATTTAGAATGCAAGTCTATGTTGTTGAAATTAATTGAAGCAATATTTTACAATATAGCCTATTATCCAGGTAAATAATAAATACATAGCTTGTTACAAGGACAACTACTTGGATAGAAAAAAATCTACTGAAGTCATTTAAAGCTCACGTAAGCTTTGGGAACCTTTCTGTATTATCAACATCTTTAAGGCCATTGGTTTCTTGTGTCATATATTTACATAAACAGATATGTTTACAATAACTAATAAATAGTGATAAATAAAAGAGACAAGTACACAACTAAGGTGTACTACAGACACTTCTGAGGTTGGCGGCAGTACTGAGGGACACATGCTCAGTCTTCATAATTCTAAGGACTGTATACATAGAAAACGCTAATAACATCAAGGCAACATTATTATAACGTAGACAACTGGTAGATATTTAACTTCTATCTCCAAATGTGACAAACAGGCAAGTATACATCTTATAGATAACAAAATAATATATTCTGAGGACTTGAAAATGTCATCCATAGGAATGTTTAGATGATCACTTTGAGACATTGTTACAGTTTCATCACATCTTACTGCCATCTTAACTGTGGCAACGGAAACTTTACACCCAGAGGTGCAATTGCAATAATTCAGGTAATGCGTGCAAAGCTAAATTAAAAGACCAGACCGTGGTTTGGGATTTGAGAGTCAATGGGAGAATTCCTTAATTAGCCTTAACTGTAATAACTACAAACATGTGAAAGTGGCAAGCTGACTTGTTTTTGGTGCTGGTGGGGCAGTGCGCAGGTGGGCAAGTACTTTCACAAGTAGGAAGCACTTCTAAAGTAAGCTGTGTCATATATAAAATGGAAGAAGCAAAATCTGTTTCATCCAGCAGATAGACATATACATATTTTTTATATTTTTTGGGGGGAATTCTTTATTATATTTTTTATTGGAGACAGGCAGGGGGAGACAGAGAGGGAGGGCACAGACGGACAGCCGAGCCAGGGCTCGAGCCCCCTGTTGCCGGGGGAAATAAGTGTTCTGGAGTCAGGACCTTAGACCCCTACACCAACTCTGGCAGTAAAATCTTTTTCTAATCTTTATTTTATTTCTTTTTCTACTGACGTCACTGAGTGTTGAATTTGGTGAATACGGTTGCTAAGAGGTCACTAATATAAACAGGATATGTACTGTATCATCCTAGCAACATTAAAAACATGTTATTGTCCCTTTTGCAACTTCAGTGACATATTCATTTGAGGCTTGCATACATCTCACTCTTCGTTGAATATAATTTTTTTTAACCATTTGAAAAATAGAAATAGTTGCGAGGATGACAGTGCCTGTGGAATCTGACATTGAGCCAAACAAATCTAATGGAAACCCCCTTCTGCATTGGAAAAACTCTCCCATTACTGGGTTATTGACATTCTTCATAGAGTTTATCCTCATCTGTGATTTATAATGCTTTCTCCGTGGGAGCCGTATATTGGAAGATAACCAAGATGACACCCTATCCAAAACGTTCCCATTTTAATGTGGGTATTTACATTTTAACAGGCCAATTTCACAATCCACAGTTGTACATGTCCACTGTCCATAATGCTTTCCATCGCAGTAGACTATTTAATTGCTCTCCATTGCAGTTGACTATTTAATTGCTTTCCATTGCAGTTGACTATTTAATTGCTTTCCATTGCAGTTTACTATTTAATTAGAAGACACTCTTATCCAGAGTAACTAACAGTAAGTACACGGCCATCCCGGAGAGCAATTTAGGGTAATGTGCCTTGCTCAGGGCGCCACAAACTTTGGCCCACTCAGGAATCGGGCCGGCAACCTTCCAATTACAAGTCTGATTCCATAAACACGTAACCAGCTGACACTCAATGCTCGGTCTTATTGCACATGTAATAACAATATTACATTCCAACTTCAGAGTTTGGTCAGCAAGGGAGGAGAAATGACAGAGAACAAACCAGTGTTTTAGAGGCTGGTGGGATTATCATATATAAGCGTCTATCCAATCACTCACCTATTTGACTGTGACAATGTTATTCCAAGTTAATTAAACCACGCTTGAAGCTACGCTTGGAACTACCTACATACCCAATACAATTGGTAGCCATTCACATATTAACGTTTGTAAATAGTGTTTAATCCTATGGCAGCTCAAAGGCTCTTCGCATTTTATCCATCTAGTTTGCCTGTCCAAACACTCTACGTGATGTGCCCAGCTTTTTGTCTTCATGTTTCATTTTGCTGATAAACGAGCACTAGCATAAATGTGTTAAAATGTTAGTCTAATTTCCCATGCACAACTAGCAAACGGACTGTCACTGTGCAAGACTGCCAGAGTAATCAGCAGTTTAAATGATGCTGACTGATCTGCCATGTGTGTGCAATCTAGGTCAAGCTATTGGGCAGCTGCAGGAACTGCTGCAAATCTGTAGGATTACAGAGACCTCATAATGAGAGTGAGTGATGTCCTGGGGCTGGCATAGTCCGACAAAACACACAATAACCATTTGTCGATGTGCTTCTAAACAATAGCACCCCCAAATACCCTGTGCAGGTATATTATGCACTGGATTTGTGCTTGCCTAACAAACAGAATATCAAAAGATATGTTTATAAAAAATAATCTCAAGTTATCCATCTTCAAAGGAAATGAGAGCAAAACAATAGGTAATAGTAATCCATATTCCATGTCATATGGTTATATTATGTAATCTCATGCAGATAGAATAGGAAGGGCACTGGTGTCCCCCTGGCTGGTTCCGTCTGGTCGGCTGCGCTAACTGCACCCGTGTGCTTACTAGTGCTGTCTCATTGTTGTGGATGGAAAAAACCGATTGAATTGATGACAAACTATGAGATCAAAGTGTGTCAGTCAGCAGATTAAGAGAGGAGTAAGTCAAATTCTTGAAATCTGATTACATTAAATTCACCCATAGAAAAAAGTACCATAGTATGGAGAGCATTAAATATGGTTGGGGCACTATAAAATGCATGTGTGTGACATACAATCATCAGTGAACACCAAAATAAAATGCTAAAATCTAATGCTCAGGAAATAAATTAAATGATTTTTAAATCAGAAAAAGTATATTAATGGGTTTGCATTTGGCCAAGCACACAATAGAGGGTGTGGGAACAAGGGAGTTTTAGGTGGTCACAGGAAATGGAAGTGGAGCAAATTAACACACTGACAGTATGTAGTCTATCCAGTGACTGTGTGTGTGTGTGTGTGTGTGTGTGTGTGTGTGTGTGTGTGTGTGTGTGTGTGTGTGTGTGTGTGTGTGTGTGTGTGTGTGTGTGTGTGTGTGTGTGTGTGTGTGTGTGTGTGTGTGTG
>JACXGM010008940.1:0-11012 GCA_016801145.1 Umbra pygmaea | reverse complement strand
ATGATCTAAAGGCCCTTTTCTGCTTCCAAACACATTCAATTATGAGTGGCAGAAAATAATTAACATGGGGATCAAGGTAGGAGTTAAGTACAATGCTAACAAGGAAGTAACAGCTGTGCTGGTTTATCTCGGAAATAAATACAGTAATGGTAATAACCAACAGCAATATCAAGACATTGCAAGATAGTAATAAAGCTATATTCCCATATTATGGGATATAAGGATGTCTAATAATGAGAGAGAAATTGTGTCGTGTGATGGGTGTGTTCTAGTGCAGACAGAGCTGTGTGGCAGTACACACAGGCTGGACGAGCCCAGTCACGTGAGGAAGGTGTGACAACAGCGTAAGCTAATGAATGCAGTAAGATATGAGCACCAGCAGATAGTTGATAATGGTTCACTGTAATGACGATCATCTCTGGGCCTGCTGTTCCTCTGCCGGTGGGGCAGGGCAGTGGGCGTTGTGGAGGATGCTGGTGTCCCCCTGTCCGTTGGGCTGTACTGACTGGACCGTCTCCACCAGGCTGCCACTGGGCAGGACCACGTACCGGGCTGCCATGTCCTTGGGCTGCAGCTCCCTGAGCCTCTCTTTACTGTGCCAGATCCCGTAGCCGAAATACACCAGGAGACCTCGGGGCGGGCAACACAAACCTGTAAGGCCAGTGTTGTCTCCGGGAACTTTCACTAAATGTTTGCTACCCCAGTTAGTATCCAAACACAGTCTTATTTAATAACAGTCAAGGAAACATGCTGTCAATATTATTATACTATCGCACTCTACATGCATATTATGCATAACACACAGCTTAAACAGGAATATGGTAATGTAGGTGAACAGCCTATAGATACACATTGGTGTGTTATGTGCAATTAACTTTCACCAGGGAACCAATTACTTACACATAGCTTAGCCTAAGCCCCTGTCATGTTCAATATTCCCTATGAAGCTGGCTAAATGTGTAGGTCAGACAGGAATGTTTGAAGGATTTTACATGGTCTAGAAGATCTGAGCCCTCACATCTCACAGTTGTTGCTGATCAGCTTTGCTGTCTGCAAACATTAAGGACAACTAACAACTACTTTAAACATCAGCTGCCGGCTAGGAAAGTACTGCAACTGACTCACAATCCCTTTAGGGGTTAACTTTGTTTCTCTCCATAAACATCTAACATGAGGATGTTTACAGACAAGTATGTACTATGGAGGGTACTTGTTTTGCATCCTGTTTCATATCAAGTGAATAGCCGTACACTTGCCAACAGTATATGTCAGAGGTGGTAAAAGTAGAGTAAAAGTACTTTTCTGAGTAACTCTGAGTTCAGAGGTTTTGTATCCCTACTGAAGACCAAAATTATCATGGTAAAGGGTGTTCATATCTTACCGGTGACAATGATTTATATTTTCTTTTCTCTTTCTATTTGTTTTATAGGTCAATGTTAAGATATGAACACCCTTTACCTGATAATTTGGTCTTCAGTAGGGACTTCCCAAAACTTGTGAACTCAGAATTACTCAGAAAACGACTTTTACTCACTAATTTTACCACCTCTGGTGTATGTCTACATAATGTTTGCCTTACAGGGTGTGTCTGTGTGACACAGCACGAGGTCCTCACACAATACGTGTTTGTGCCATTAGCAAAATAATGTTACCTGCAGCCAGCCATACGGTGAAGCGCACCCAGGTCATAGGGCTGAGCTTCAGCATCAGGAACACGTTCATTAGGATGCTTGCTGCAGGTATGAATGGGACCAAGGGAACCTAGAATAAAGACAACATCTATCAATCAGAAACATCAATCCGTGATGCACCTAAATCTGTCAACAAACTTGTGAACTGCATTGCATTTATTGTGTGAGCATAGGAGCATGTATAGAGTACCTGTCATGCTCACCTGGAAGGTTTTGGTGTTGACGTGAGGTTCATGAGCATATATGATGACCAGGCAGAGCAGCAAGGTGGAGCCAAACACCACTATTAGCAAGGCGAAGCTCCACATAGGCAAATGCAGCGGTTTGCTTCCAAACACAAACACAGCACAGAGCGACACAGAGCTCACCATGATCCCCAGCACGGAGAAGGCGACCACCTTGCCGGGCTCAAAGTCCCCAAAGACCCTGCCCAGATAGGGTTCCCAGCGGGCCTTCAACACCCCCGGGGCACTGCGTTCCCTGGTCTTCTGCATCTCCACCAGCTGCAGTTTGTCAGAGAAGGACTCATACTCCTTCAGCTCCCCGCTATCCTGCGATATGATTCGGGACTCGGAGGCTTCGGGCGACATCTCACGGTTGGAGATGGGAGAGGTGGTGGAGACAGCCTTCGAACTGGTCTTCTCCTTCTCAGGCTGGAAGCGCAGCACGATGACACTGGCTGCAACAAAGGTGTAGGCCAGGAGAGTGCCAATAGACAGGAACTGGACCAAGGCCTCAAGGTCGAAGACTAGAGCCATGACGGCCATTAGGAGACCAAACACCAAGATGGCATTTACAGGAACCTTGGTGATCGGGTTGACTTTGGCAAAGAAGGAGAAGAAAAGGCCGTCCTCTGCCATAGCGTAGACAATCCTAGGGAGTGAGAATAGGTTGCTGAGGAGAACCGTGTTCATGGCTGAAAGGGGAACGAAGGACACTGTTATCATCACAGTGAAGTAAGGAAAATACGTTGTTATCGGTGCATTGACGTAAGGACAATACAATGTTATTATCACAGTGAAGTCCGGTCCTTCAATATCATCATCAAACAAGGAACAAAAAGCTAATGTGAATGATACATTGATAAGGTTACTATGTCTAACTTACCACATATGGACCCTACTGCCACGATGTAGCCAGCCCAGCTGTATCCTCGGCGGAAGAAAGCATCTGAGAGGGCTGAGTTGGGGTCCAAAGTGTGCCACGGCACCATGAGAGTAAGCACAGTGGAGACCAGGATGTAGGCGGTGGCTGCCAGGGCCAGGGAGATGGCTGTGGCCATGGGAATGGCTCGTTGGGGGTTTTTTGCTTCCTCACTGGAGGCCGCAATCACATCGAAACCAACAAATGCGTAAAAACAGGTGGCTGTGCCAGCCATCACCCCAGACACACCGAACGGTGCGAAACCACCTTCCTTCTGGCTCCAGTTGACTGGGTCAGCCAGAATGAATCCAAACACCAAAATGAAGAGTATGACAGCCAGGCTAACGGCAGAGAATATGTGGTTGAGCCAAGAGGAAACTCGTACTCCGAAGGTTATGAAGAAAGTGGCAACAACTAAAATCCCAGCAGCCAGCATGTCAGGGTAGTGAGCGATGTAGGGGACATTCCAATTCATGATGTGGGTCTGGGTGTAGTTCTGGATGGTGTGGTTAAACATGGAGTCCAGGTAACCACTCCACGCCCGCGCCACTGCAGCCCCACCAATCATGTACTCCAACACAACATTCCAGCCAATGAGAAAGGCCCAGATTTCTCCACAGGAAACATAGGTGAACATGTAGGCTGAGCCCGTCCTAGGAACACGAGCTCCGAACTCGGCATAACACAGGGCAGCCATGAGGGAGGCGATGCCTGCTATGAGGAAGGACAGGACCACAGCCGGACCTGCGGTGTCCTTAGCAACAGTTCCCGTGAGGACGTAAAGGCCAGATCCCACCATGCCCCCAACCCCCAACAGGGCAAGATCCACCATGGACAGGCATCGCTTCATCGACGTTACCATCAGGTCGTCGTCCAGGGTCTTCAGGCGGTTCAGCTGGTGGCAGATACGCAATGCTGGGATGCAGCCACGCCCGCATGTTGCCATGGTTATGGATCACGGTCAACAACTAAAAGATGTCAGGGTGCTCAAACTGGATCCATTCTCCTCCTGATCCACTGATCTGAGGAACATAAACACACCGTCATACACAGACATGGGTTGCATCTCAATATGCATACTATGCATACTATATAGTATGCCATACTATGATTAGCTAGTATGCCCCAAACCATAGTACGCAAATATAGTATGTCAGAAGTCCCCTGATGGTCTACTACATCCAGGGGATTTTCGAATTATGCAACCCTGCATGCTTTTTGGGCTGATATAGCCCACAATCCTTTGTGACACAAAATAGGAGGGGCTTCCCATACTAAGGACAAAAGATGGCAGAGGCCAATTCAAAAAGTGAAGCGAAATGTTTAATGTTCAAACTTCGCGGGCTTCATCGCTCGTGGAATTGGTGTAATTTTAGATGCAACGTTATGATGTGTTAGTATGTCCCAATTCTGGCATACTCGCTTACTATATACTTAATGGTACGTACTTTACCACCACCTGCGCAGTACGTACTTTTACTATGTAGTATGTAGTATGCATTTTGAGACGCAGAAATTGACTGACACTGCAGTGGCTCTTCCAAATAAGTCTTTAAAATGAGGGTTCCATCAACCCTTTCACAGAGTGAGTCATCCATTCCTTGCAACAAGGCCTAATATACGAATATACCCGAACAAGCTGCATTTCACTTTCTCTTAACAAAGGTGAAAACTCTTTATTGTCATTTTTTTTATTGAATACTTTTGTTTTTCAACAGTGTAAGTTGTGAATAAAACATCAAATATACTAGATGAGCAGCCCCTTCCGTGATCAATCATTCTCTGAGCTCATGTTATTACAATTAGACTAGCAAAGGAGTTTGCTAGTGCTAGCAAAGCTGTTCTTAGCTTTGATTCCCAGCTTCTTGCTCTGTGACTTCAACAACATTTGCAAGCTGAGCAAAGCTGAACTTTTGTGCAGCCCTCTTACTGATTTACTTAGATTTAAAATGAATAAAAGCCTGTGTTTTCCCATGCGCTGCTATCATCTAGTCTAGTACGGTAGTTCTCAAACCTCTCCTGGGGACCCCCGGCCATCTGAAAGTTTTGTTGCGGCCCTGAACTAGCTCACCTGATTCGAGCAGGTAAGGGCTTGAGGATTAGTTGACAAGTTGATTCAGGTGTGCTAGCTCAGGGATACATCTAATATATGGCATGCCTGGGGGTCCCCAGGAGAGGTTTGAGAACCACTGATCTAGTGTATTATGAACATAATGTAGGAGCCAGGGGGACATGCCACCTACACCTGTTAGAATTCCACACATATATAGTCACCCATGGCAAAAATATCCAGGAATTAACAAATGTAATAAATGTCAAATTGGATCATTTTGTCTCACGGTTAACGTTATATTATTAAATACACACGATAAAGACACGTTTAATTTGCTCAGTATTTTTTGCAAACCAATTACTTTGCAGCCTTTTCTAAAGCTACAGTCAACTTTTGACACTAAACGATGTCTCACACCCAAAAAGTATAACCATACGCACAACTGGTTAGGGTGAACGCTGAGAAGCACAATTCAATCATGTGGTACGCTGAGTTTAAATTATTTTACAAATAGGACTAGCCCGCGGTTTGCCACTTGTAATGAATGCATCGTTTGATGAGGGGCGCAACGAGCATATGGCGACTATTGGCGAGTTCTGCTTCAATGTTTGAAATAAATTACGTAATATTATATTCCCGGATAGAAATACCCGACGACTCAAAGTGAAGGTAGCGACAACATCCGTCCTCTATATTAACCGTGCGATATTGTGGAGTCATTGCAATAATGATGTGCGTCGTATGACACATTAATAATTTAGAAAGAAAAAATGCTAATGTTACAAATTGCAAGCTATTCTATGTCAATTAATGGCTACGAATAATTGTTGTATGAAATAGTTTTTTTTCTGTGTATTATAGATGTTATATATTATGGCACGAAAGATGTTATTCTGACAAAAGCCAGGTGAGAAACGCAACCACCAGAGATATTCTGCATTTAGACCTGTTCTTGTACATTACAGAACAAATATCATCAAATTTGATGAAAAATGACTTTATTGGTTTACCTTCAATGTTGTGTCGCTTATCCCAGGCCCGGCTGATATCCCAAGCGCGGCTGATATCCCAAGCGCAACCGCAGACGGGAAGGAAGGTAGAGATGAAGAAATACAGACTACAGTGAGCTGGGCACCGTCTCTTAAAGGCACAGTAGGCTCCTGGTGTATTTTCTAAAGACGATGGGATCAGCCATCATCACCTCTGCGAACATGTTTTTTTATCAAGACGTGTTCTCATTTGATTTGTATCTACACAACTTTTATACCAAGATCCGGTTGTTGACTCTATTGCCATTTCAATAGCATGATATAAAAAACAATATTGCAGGCACGTATAGCCAGGATAGTTAGGGTGGTTCCAAAAAAATAAAATAATAATACATACAGGCAGGCTAATGTGATATTGACATAGTCGCAAATAAAAATCCATGTCCTACCTCATTGCAAATGTTATTTTATTGTAATATTCATTGCTAAGCTGTATAACCTTCATTGCATTGCTCTCAGATATTAAAGAACGGGAATTATGAATTACATGACCATTGTCAACATACATGTACATTACATGTATATTTTCATGTAATACCCCATGTGGGTAAACCAGCATTAATTCCCTGTCAGGTTCTAGAACATATTTTTATTTGATTGCTGAATGCACACAGTAAGTATACACCGATCAGCCATAACATTATGACCACTGACAGGTGAAGTGAATTACACTGATAATCTTGTTCTCATGGCACTTCTCAGTGGGTAGGATATATTAGGCAGTAAGTGAAATTTTTTTTCTCAAAGTTGATATATTAGAAGCAGAAAAAATGGCAAACGTACGGATTTGAGCGATTTTGATAAGGGCCAAATTGTGATTGCTAGATGACTGGGTCAGAGCATCTCCAAAACTGCAGCTCTTGTGGGGTGTTCCCAGTCTGGAATGGTCAGTACCTAACAAAGTGATCCAAGGAAAGGCGGTGAACCGGCAACAGAGCCATGGTTGGCAAAGGCACAGTGATGCATGTGAGGATGAAGGCTGGCCTGTGAGGTCCAATCCAACAGATGAGCTACTGTAGCTTAAACTGGTGAAAAAGGGAATGCTGGTTCTGACAGAAGTGTCAAAACACCCAGTGCATCGCAGTTTGTTACGTATGGGGCTGCGTAGCCGGAGCCCAGTCAGGGTGCCCATGCTGACCCTTCTATCTCCGAAAGTGCCTACAATGGAAGAAGGTGGCCTGGTCTGACGTTTTCTTTTACAGCACGTGGATGGCCAGGTGCATGTGCATCGCTTACCTGGGGAACACATGGCACCAGGATGCACTATGGGAAGAAGGCAAGCCGGCAGTGGCAGTGTGATGTTTTGGGCAATGTTCTGTTGGGAAATGTGCCATTCATGTGGATGTTACTTTGAAATGTATATATATTAGCATTAAAATTAAATATGTATTTATATGACCATTTTTTACAGTGGCCCGAATCAGCATTGCCATTTGATGCTGATGAACATTAAAAGGGAAATTGTTTTATTAACAAGCATGACTGTATTGCTCGTTTCCCATAAATACATCTTCCCCATGTCACGTCGAAACTAGAAAATGTATGTAAAAAACTACATTTAAATAAGATGTTACACAAATGTTTAGCTACCGCTTTAAGGTTACCATGGTAATTTGTTTCACTCAATCAATGTACCATTCAGACAAGTGCAGTCTACATTCTACCTCAGACTGTTTATTTTTCACTTGTCCCGGACAAGCGTTAATTTCAATTCCTGATCAGAATCTCATTTTGGACAATGTAAAAATACTATTTATTTGCAACAATAAGATACATTCATTATCAACTGTAGCTTTTGCACCTTTCTATTGTAAACATCCTTCAAAATATACTTGTGGCACCATGCAAAAATAAACAACATTTCAAGCAGATACAATATCCAGAATAAGATCCAGATTTATTATGACTGACATGTTTCATAACACTTTAGACACATTTGTGTCATCGATCGCTGCCAGTCATTGCCATGATAATGTGACAAATAATTTTCTGTAACAAAACATCAAAAACAGTTCAGGATGACAAAAAGCACAGAAAGAATCAGTTCACATATAAAAATGGGTGACTTAACCTTTAAGGAAAAGTAACTGAAACAAAGCAAAGCCACCACTAACCAAATTAATACATTTTTGACTTATTTCCATGATCCATTGGTCTTTAATGAGCCCACAAATACTTCCAGCCCCTTTAGCAACATACTGTCATAGATAACCAGTGATTTCTACGTAGAATGGCAGCAGGACATCTTGGTTTCCATTTGCATTGTAGGGAACACCCAGCTCGTAAGAACCTAAGGCTACTGATAGTGAACATGTCCAGTTCTTCAACACCGTCACACCAGTGTGTGAATCAGGCTGGTCCTCCTGTCTGGGACTCTTTCTGTTGAAGTTTAACTATCAGTTCCAGCAGGTTTATCTGCATCGTCAGCTCCTAAAAGAGAACATGAAACCTCAGAAATCAGTTTGGCCTGACTACACTACAAATTGATGGCGTGCGATTGTACTTAAACTTGTTTTAATTGCAAAAGTAAATTCTTACTAAGGTATGTTATATTCCTTAAATCATAATCAGTGTGTGATTGTTTTGTGTTTTTAAAACATTGCAGTCCTGTGTTTTAGTGAGGATCTCTTCTTTTGGAAAAGGAACTCTGTTACAGAATGTGCCTGGTACTGGTGGAACAACGAGGGATGTTTTCATCTTGGGACTTCATCACTCAATTACTTTTCAGTTTATGTATGTACTCAGGCCCAAACCAAGCTATGGACATCTATTATTTAAAGACAGAAGAGTCCTTGGTTAACCCTCTGGTATTTTGTAGATGGGTTATAAACATGCCCTGTGTCCAGGGGATGTTTTAACATCTGCCCCTGATAATCCAAGAAAAGCACATGCTTGAATAACAATGGTTCTTGTGGGATAACTTGTTGAAAAGGGAGGCTCTCATTGTAAAACTTTAGAGAAATCCCAATAGCAACAGATTTACTCCGATGTTGATAGTATTCTTAAACTCAGCTATATATTATCAAATTTGGTGTCGGTATTACAGAAATGGCCACAAGAATGGTAGGGTAATTTTGTGTGAAATACTTTCTTGGCTGACATTAGGTCCCAAAAAACATACATCCATTGAACAATTGAGCAGCCAGTGTGTGCGAGTGTGTTCACGTTTGCGAGTGTGTTCACATGTGATAGAACCGGCCACTTTGGAGTCTGTGAATGTTGCAACGGGCATGCTCATCTTGCATCACTTGTGATTTTTAATCTTTCAGTACACATATTTGTGTTATTTCAACATTCTTCAAGCATCAGACAAGCGCAGTGCACATAGTTCATCTTTTTTAAAGATAAGGTGCCTATGATAAATAAAACAAAAACAGTTTTAATTTGTTTACTAACTAATTGGTTGAGGGAACTGTCATCTATTGGGGGACTAGGACATAATTATATACATATATTTTTTTAAAGTCCTACACTGAAGCGCAACTTTTGCCTGGCGTGAGATTCTGGTGACCTGCTTCCATTGACAATGTACATGCGACAATGTTACAAGCCACATTTTTCAGCAAGGACAGGAAATGACACACGTCCTACATTCAAAACCACGTGTGCTCTACTTGCACTTCATACAAGATATGATTTCAATCAAGAGGTTAAAAACATACAGTCATGGGGAGATGTTTTCTGGGCCTGCAGGTGCAGGTGCCAAGGTTGTTAAAATGATGAAAAAAAGAGTTTCTATCACCATCTACTGGACATTTTATTGCACATCAAACTGTTTCAACCCTCTGGCATTTTAAACTAGAAAATAAATAAATAATTTCCCTAGAATTAAAGGTACAATATGTAACATAAATAAAAACAATAACAAAATACATACTTTGCATTAAAAGCAAACATCACTATACCTATATTATATATATTTCTTAGTTGTGTACTTACATTATCCTAAATGTTTCCACCAACTTACGAATCCAGAGAATATAATATAATAATGTAATATAATTCATAAATGTATATAATGTAATATAATTCAAAGACATGGGACGTTTTTATTTTGTTGCCCGTCAATGGCGTCATATAACCTATGGGTGCGCTAGTTGCTAAGTTCCAGGGAACCACCAAACATAACGTGAATACAGTTATAATATTTTTAACAATACATTACTTTGTCAGTGAACATTTTTTTCTGCCGGAGACGCTAGATTGGAAGGTTGTCATTGAAAACAATAACAAAACCCATGATCCCACGCTACTTCCCGACGTCATCCAAGTACATTTTTTGCTACAGGTCCTTCTCAAGAAAATAGCATATAGTGATAAAGTTCATTATTTTCCATAATGTAATGATAAAAATTAAACTTTCATATATTTTAGATTCATTGCACACCAACTGAAATATTTCAGGTCATTTATTTTTTTAATACTGATGATTTTGGCATACAGCTCATGAAAACCCAAAATTCCTATCTCAAAGAATTACCATATTTCATCAGACCAATAAAAGAAGTGTTTGTAATACAAAAAAAAGAAAGAAAAAGTCAACCTTCAAATAATTATGTTCAGTTATGCACTCAATACTTGGTCAGGAATCCTTTTGCAGAAATGACTGCTTCAATGCGGCATGGCAAGGAGGCAATCAGCCTGTGGCACTGCTGAGGTGTGATGGAGGCCCAGGATGCTTCGATAGCGGCCTTAAGCTCATCCAGAGTGTTGGGTCTTGCGTGTCTCAACTTTCTCTTCACAATATCCCACATATTCTCTATGGGGTTCAGGTCAGGAGAGTTGGCAGGCCAATTGAGCACAGTAACACCATGGTCAGTAAACCATTTACCAGTGGTTTTGGCACTGTGAGCAGGTGCCAGGTCGTGCTGAAAAACTTAAATCTTCATCTCCATGAAGCTTTTCAGCAGATGGAAGCATGAAATGCTCCAAAATCTCCTGATAGCTAGCTGCATTGACCCTGCCCTTGATAAAACACAGTGGACCAACACCAGCAGCTGACATGGCACCCCAGACCATCACTGACTGTGGGTACTTGACACTGGACTTCAGGCATTTTGGCATTTCCTTCTCCCC
>JACXGM010008939.1:6610-28316 GCA_016801145.1 Umbra pygmaea | reverse complement strand
TAAGACACAGTGTTACAGTATACTGACACAAAGTATTGGTATACAACTATAAGACACAGTGTTACAGTATACTGACACAAAGTATTGGTATACAACTATAAGACACAGTGTTACAGTATACTGACACAAAGTATTGGTATACAACTATAAGACACAGTGTAACAGTATACTGACACAAAGTATTGGTATACAACTATAATACACAGTGTTACAGTATACTGACACAAAGTATTGGTATACAACTATAAGACACAGCGTTACAATATACTGACACAACACCAGTGTTGGGCAAAGTTACTTTTAGAATTACTTAAAGTTACTTATCAGTTACTTAAAGAGTTCACAAGTTTTGGGAAGTGCCTAATTAAAACAAAATTATCAGGTAAATGGAGTTCATATCTTAACAGTGACCTATAAAACAAATAGAAAGAGTAAAGAAAATATCAATCATGGTCACCAGTAAGAATTAAAAAACACAGGACGTGATGGTATACTATCCATTGTGCCAATGAAGGGTATACACATGAGGTTTGCCTTGATGTTGAGAGTGGCGTGAAAGCTATATCTCAGATGTGGGAAAGATGACAATTTCAGGACACATCATCAGTAGTGTACCTTTGAATCAGGGGGTGTTTCGGCCTTTTAACACTAGACACCCTCATCAAAGGTGGCCAGCTACAGGGTGATCAAACCTGAGCTTGTGTCCCATGACCAATTATGAGATTTGCCTGGTTGTTTAAATGGCACAGCCCACGAAACTATGCAAGGCAGGGGGCGTCCTCTTCCCTGAGTCGAGCCTAGAGCTGACCGCATACCTTGTTCCCCCTCCTCCTGGAGGGTTGTGACCTGGGTTCTCAAGTGGGGTATGGGGTGGGGGGATTAGTGAGTTGGTCACGTTGATGCTCTTTGAGCTCAGCAAGTGTCCTTTCGCTTGACCCATATCCACTGGCTGCTTCTTTCGGCCGCTTCAGAGACTGATCTAATTGTGTGTCTGAGAGCCCGTCCATGGATGCCCAGGTCTTTCAGCTGTCTGATGGTGGAAGTAGACACAAAACCTCTAC
Source organism: Umbra pygmaea (assembly GCA_016801145.1). NCBI lineage: Eukaryota > Metazoa > Chordata > Actinopteri > Esociformes > Umbridae > Umbra > Umbra pygmaea. The sequence goes on along the minus strand of JACXGM010008939.1, from coordinate 27,255 downwards.
ATCCCACTTCAACCGGATAGACTTTCGCTTTCCATCCTCGTTGTTGAGCATCTGCTGCCAGTTCTGTGTATCGCAGTTTCTTACGCTCATAGGCCTCTTCTGTTGAATTCTTCCATGGGACTGTGAGCTCTATTATGTAAACAGTAAGATATGAACGCCATTTACCTGATAATTTTGTCTCAATTAGGGACTTCCCAAAACTTGTGAACTCATCAAGTAACTAAAAAGTAATCTTAAAATTAACTATGCCTAACACTGAACAGGACACACATGTGCATGCCTGAAAACACAGGTCTGCCATTAAGGAATATCCTAATGGTGACTATACAGAAAAAGAGTAAATAAATTGTTGCACAACAAAAGACCAACGAAGAACAGAATAGTCTTGCAAATAATTTAATTTCTCAATGGCCAATTATGGTATATTTATAAAATAAATATCAATAACTGTAGTGGTTAACAACACTTTGTATAGACATTTGGACTATTAAATATTTAAACATAATTAAAGATAATACTTTTGTAACTAGGTGAAAAACACCATAAAACCTAAAACACACTGATTTTCAGTGTTTCTAAAACACAAACAATTCAGATTGAACTCGCAAAGGGTACCTATCAAGTAGCCATGATAGAAATAACTTTTCAACGCCAACATACCTTTCACATAAAACAGGCCATACCTTACATGTTTAGAAACACATACAGCAAACACTATCTGGAAACTACTAAACTACATGAACACTAGAAACTGCTTTAGGTAAGAAAATCTACCTACAGTGCAAAACAAATAGAAGACTCTCTCTTCCAAATAAATCCTTAATATTAAATTGACCATAGCCTACAGACTTAAGTAGGACCCAGGCCATCATCCACTTGTTATTTTTGCTGAATAGCTGCTTTAGTCTCATTGCAAGACTACTACCACATCGAGCAGTCACATTGGCTGCTCTAGTCACATTGTCCAAGTCAAGGCTTTCAGCTAAAGATTCCCTGAGGTAGATTTTAGGATGGAGCGGTGACACGAGTTCTTGAAAAATTTTAGAAACACGGTTAAATACCCCAAGCAATTCTGTTGGCAGGATAGGCATGTCATGTTTTCCATCTCCATTATCATTTTGGGGTCCATTTTACAGAATGTCATGTATAAAAACATTGATTGTTTGTTAATAGACACTCTGTAGTGATTGTTTCCATCTACGAACAGACAGTTACTGTATTTATACGTTACATTATCCATTATTATTTAAAGGAACTGTCTGTAAAATAATGGGAATTGAACAAGCCACAAACTACCTGTACCTTTTCAGTTTTTTATGGAGAGTGTACTACTGCTGTTCCAGTATATATATGGATAGTGTACTACTGCTGTTACAGTATATATATGGATAGTGTAGTACTGCTGTTATAATATATATATGGATAGTGTAGTACTGCTGTTACAGTATATATATGGATAGTGTACTACTGCTGTTACAGTATATATATGGATAGTGTAGTACTGCTGTTACAGTATATATATGGATAGTGTAGTACTGCTGTTACAGTATATATATGGATAGTGTAGTACTGCTGTTACAGTATATATATGGATAGTGTAGTACTGCTGTTACAGTATATATATGGATAGTGTAGTACTGCTGTTACAGTATATATATATGGATAGTGTAGTACTGCTGTTACAGTATATATATGGATAGTGTAGTACTGCTGTTACAGTATATACTGTACAGTTTGCATTTGCATTGCCAATGGCAAATATCTATATTTATTATGTTATTTTACAAGGTTGTATCAAGTGCAAGCATAACCTTCCATAGCACACACACAAACTCCACCCTGCTCTACCTGAGTGAGAGAGCTACCTGATGTTTGACAGTCAAATTACTTCAAGTGATATATATGTACATAAACAAATTAAAGATATTCATAACTGTTTCTCCTTTAAATAGTAGCCTAGTCATATGAATTTGAGTGAGGGATACAGAGAAAAACAAGCGATATCTTTTGGGACAATTTGGAATGGAGTTTGCTGAATACTGTTTTAGCTTTCAAGTGCAATACAACATTGAACGATATGATAAGAGTTCAGTTGACAAACACAAAATATACCTAGAAAGTTGAATTTTTTTAATAAACATTTAAACAAATTTAAATTCAATAGTTTTTTATTTAGCAACTTTTTTTGGAAAGTCCAAAGGCTGTGGGTGTCTTCTACGAACAATTTGATAGTGTTTTTTGTTTTTTTTATAAAGGCTGTGCAACATGTGGTGTCCTCTGTGAACACTTTTGAAAAGTCATTCAACAAAACCACTATTGAATTTTTCAATAAATTGCCCTTGCCCCAGTGGAGTAACTGGCCCTTCTAAGAAAAATCTTCAATTACCAACACAAAAAAGCAAATATTTGAGATTTTTCTAAATTTTGAATAGAGCCAAGTTAAATAAACTTACAAACATAATTTGGTCTAAATGCTTTTTTTGTTATCTTGTAAGAAATATTCATGACAGTTGCTATACAGGAAATTTGTTGTGACTAGGGATCAACTGTTTTCACGCCAGTAAGTAAGCCACTAACGACACATGTTGCAACTGCGTGCTACAATCTGCAACTGGCTCGCCGAGACTCTGCAGTCACTTACCAAGACCTCACAAACAGTGTTGGTCATGAGGCCCTCTCGACTCTCATGTTCACACACATAGGAGTCATTTAAGCACCTGGGGCAGAAACAGGTCGGTCATGGGAACATGTCGCATACACTCTTAGAAATTGTGGGCCTTAAACAACTCTGTATGTTACCCGTTTTGGTCCCCGGCCAGATTATCACCAAGTTTGCTGCGGATATGCTCAGGAATGTGAGCGAGAACACAACCCACGTGAGCCACAGCTGTGTTTTGTATTGTTGCCTGGTCCAGGACTGGTCCAGCAGTGCTATGGTGTCGTTTACGGTATCCTGGGCCACCAGGTCCACTTCGGTGTAGAAGCCCCAAATGTCACGGATAGACTTGTGAACCTGTCAGGCCAGGGCACACCGGCAACCTTAAAGCCTATGCAGATGGGAGTCAGGCACAGAGCCGCGAGCTGCGTGAGAATGAGGTGAGACACCTGAACAGTCGCAGTAGCGCATCCTTGATTGCCAGGCCCTTGACCTCAGGCTCGTTCAGGTTTCTCATGTACTCTGGCACCCACTCGAGCGAGCTCTTCCAGTCCTTGACGGGCTGTGATCTTGCAAACAGATCCATGCTTATCATGTTGTGACCGGATGAGCGCTTCCTGCAGTACACAATAGAGTATAAGGTTCTGGTGATACCCTGAACCTTCCATCAACAGTGTTTGGCTATAGACGCGGCACACAGCGTGCAGCCTGAGCTTCGGAACTCAATCGCGGTTTTGTGTATCTTCACAGGGTCGTGGAGGTTCATTGTATGTTGTATGGTTATTAGGTTGCTGTAGAAAAAAAACTTGACCTATTTGAGAGGAACAGAACAGGAGGCAGACACATAGGTCGATCCTAGTCTTGCTTACAAGAGTAAGCAAGGTGGTGAAATGGAAAGCGTGGGGAACCGAGGACCGGGGATCCCCTACGGGAGATATGAATTGCAAGAAAATTAACCTGGGAGCCTTCGACAATGATATCCAACACCATGGATATGTTTAAAAACAGAATGTCATCCGCCGTTCCGAATGGAACCATGCTGAACCCAGCACTTTTCAGGGGCACGCTGGGAGCAGCCATCACCATCGTCACCTCGCTCATCATGGGCTTTCTCACCATCCCCAACAACATCCTATAATTCTTTGACAACAAGCACAGTACATGGGATGCGGGCAGGTTGGACTCAGGCGCCACAGTGTTGCCTCATTGTGCCCAGGGAATACCCAAATATGAGTATACCTACATCCATGCGGGGATAGCCTTGATCATGCTCGGATGTCTGGCCATGGTCGTGAGCATTGTGCTCAGCTACTTCGCCGCAAAGAGCAAATGGAAAATGGACTCGGATGCCTACCACAATGGTCTGGAGTCCACCAATTGCACCAGGACCGTGCTGGTGTGCCTCGGCATGATGGACGTTGAGCTGATCATGGCCTTGAAAGCGGGCTGCATGGAACTGCTGTACCAACCTCTGATTAGCAACGCACAGAGGTTGCATAATATGGAGTGCGCTATTGCCGTGTTCAACATCATAATCTACATCATGTACATGGTGACCATGGTGCTGACTTCGACCATCCTAAAGGCGAAGCACGAAAGGATCCCAGTTGATGTGCAGGGAGACATTCCAGATGCGGTGACCGTTTCCACCTCAGCTCGAGACTACGAGAAGACGCGAGACAAACCGCAGACAAACTGGCGGCCATAAGAGTGGTCTGGGACTGAACGGCTGCCGCACCTCTACATCCCGGGGCCCGAGGTAACGGTGGATGAGCAACTGGTTCCATTCAGAGGTCGTGTGTGTGTGTGTGTGTGTGTGTGTGTGTGTGTGTGTGTGTGTGTGTGTGTGTGTGTGTGTGTGTGTGTGTGTGAAGACCCTTTTTTCGTGACACAGATTCAGCTTGCAATTACAAACTTGTCTCCCCCGTGTGTCCACAGGTCATTGTCCGAATTTCCGGCAGTACATGCCCTTATAAAGATAAAGGGCTAACCGATTCATAGGAAGAAACAGTTAAAGATAATGGTGGAGAAAGTTACAGGGAACCGCCCCAGTGATTGATATAAAAAATATCCCCAGGATTGATATAAAAATGATTGTTCAGTATCAACAGGCCAGTATTCTCCTGCAGAAGATGCTCGGCTTCATCGGTTTTCAATAAAGTCTTTTTGGATCACAAAAACTGCTGTTTGGCCTCATTCTTTGAAAGTGGGGAACATATTTTTCTCTCCCACATAAGTTAGATGTGCAGCTGGCCTGGTCATGCCCAAGAGTGTATAGTGTGTTGTAGTGTGTGACGCATGCACTTTATGTTGTCTTTTGGTGTCTGATGTAGGGACTATTTGTTTATATCATACTGTATGTCTGATGTCCTGTCATGAAGTGCCATGCGACTGTACCGCAAACCCAACTGCCCCACAGGGACGATAAAGTTACCTACTACTACTACTGGTTTAACAGAAAACTTCCCAGAAGCTTCTTCCCTTATCTAGAACTGTGTGGCCTTGGATTTGTTGTTCAAAAGGCCCCCTAGATGACCAATAGGGACTGGTCCTGGTAGTCTGAATGGTATATTTATTCATATATAAACATTAGATCTGGGATAGTACAGCCTAATATATAATAGAGTTATTAGCTATAAATTATCTTCTTTCTAAGTTATTCGGATGCCTGTAAGAAGGAGTTCTGCCTCCTGCCTGTAAATTATGCACAGTCATTCCATGAAAGGAGAAGAGCCCTCTCTGATCCTTAAGCCTTATACAAAGACAACCTGTATATGTGAGATGACCTCATTTAAAGGTACAATATGTAGTTTTCCAAAACAATAACATTAGACATACTTTGCATTAGAAAAGCAAACATCACTATACTTATATTATATATATTTGTTAGTTGTGTACTTACATTATCCCAAATGATTCCAACATCTTTCAAACACAGAGAAATTTGTAATTTAATTTGAAAACACAGGACGTTTCATTTTGTCGCCCATCAATGGGTCATATAACCTTTGACTCCTCTAGTTGCTCTAAGTGCCAGGGAACTGCCAAACATAATGTAAATAAAGTTATAATATATTTAACAATACATTACTTTGTCAGTTAAATTTCTTTCTGCCGGAGACGCTAGATTGGCAGGTTGTCATTGGCGACCACAACAAAACTCATGATCCTACGCTACTTACCGACGTCATCTAAGTAAATGTGTTGCTATTGTTTTGATTGAGAGACCCCTAGCGGCCAAAAACTACATATTGTACGTTTAACATTGCAGAAAATCAGCACACAGACTTTAGGTTACCTTGCAAATAACAGGCCCCAGTGTCTTAGGCGACCTCATATAATATAACTCTCACACTGCATACTTTCTCTTTTTTCAGATCATTTTCTGTAAACCCTAAAGGTGGATGTGTGAATATCCCAGTAGATTAGTAATTTCTGAAATAGTCAAACCAGCCTGTCTAGCACCAACAACCATACCACGTTCAAAGTCACTCAAATCACCTTTCTTCCTCATTCGGATGCTTGGTTTGAACTTCAGCAGATCGTCTTGACCATGTCTACATGCCTAAATGCATTGACTTGCTGCCACATGATTGGCTGATTAGATATTTGCACTACTGAGCAGCATAAGAGGTGTATCTAATGAAGTGGCTGGTGAGTGTACATTACCAGTGTTACTGTGTATTTTATATGATAGTACATCCCTGGTGCTGCTGTGTAGTTTTAAACTGTTTGTAAAAACTACCAAGTAATCTCCAATTCAAGGCAACAAAATATTTTATTCCATTTGATATTGAAATGCAGTCATGTGAAACATCATTAGTAATAATCCAATCAGCAGCCAGTATTCCCAGAATTTACTAAGCTTTTAAAGCTCAGTGTATTTCATAATTGTAAATTAGGGCCCCTGACAGTGCCTATATTTTCATTATTTAGAATCCAGATGTTTAATTAGCTGTAAATATTGCCTAATATCGCAGAAGGCATCTTTAAGAAGGAAAGTCACTCATATTTCATCCTGATGACAAGTAGCCATTTTCATCCAGTTAATTTCTTCTGTGGACTGTATCTGTTCTTTTTGTTATGATTGTTTTTTACAAATATTTATTTCCTTTATTTTGTAGCCAACTAATGCTACGTGGCCTGATGACTCTTTCCTGTCTCTGTCCTGTCCCCACCTCATTGTGTTTGTATGCAATAATTTTGTCATGAACAAATTAAAATTAATGCTTACTGAAAGATTCAACTCAGAACTGACCCCAAACCAAGGTAAGGCTGTTCTCCACTGGGTGTAATGAGGATCACCAGGTAATAATTTTGTATGATCCGTGTAGAAAACAGCATCAATGATGTTGACCAAACTTTTCTGGTTTAAGTATTTTTGAAAACAGAATGTATCATGGGTTCTTTGTAAATTCTATTTTGAACTAAATATTTCAAAATGTAGTAAAACCTTCAATACATATTTTGTGCAGAAACATTTTACCTGTGAAATAGATTTGGTTTCCCTTTGAGACTGTAACTACTTTTAAAAAAAAGAACACTTCTGGTAATCACAAACTCAATCTTTATTAAAAAAAAGGATAATCTAATTTAGGTTATTTGTTATTTCCATTTTCATAAGGGTCAATTTCTTCATATATTCTACATATTATTACATTTCTATGAAGGATATCTGAGCTAAAACCAGAGTTAAATATGACAAACCCATTGTGTTACATCCAGCTGCTAAAGTATTATTTCAGAAAGAATACTCTGCTAATATACGCTATCTGTATTTTATTAAAATATACATTTTTTTAATTAAATCTTGTTCAGAGTGATTAATAATCCAATTTACATTTCAAAATCAAATTAGTATACATTATGATGATTAAAAAAGGATTAAAAAATATATTATTTAAAAGGCTGATAACTGTTTATGTGTTAATGCTTCTATTTTTTTTTTTCCCAGAAAATTCCTAATAGACTTCTTACATAACCCCCCCCGCTTTTCTGTCCATCTTCAATACATCTCTGCACCCTTTTCAGTTTATTAACCTTATCCGTTTCATTTTTCTCCTCCAGCTTTGCAATGAGGAAGTCCAGGTGAACATACGTAGACAGTGCATTACCCCTCAGGGCGATCTGTTCTAGTTTAACAACACACTGGTAGGATTCTTCAATCAATATGGCTTTCTCTCTCTCTGCATCTTCCAAGTCTTTCTTCAGACAGGCCAATAAGTCTAATTTCTCTCCAACTGCTCTCTTGTTTTCTTCATACTTCTTTTTTAAATCATCATGTGTCCTGGTAATCTCCCTGGTCATCAGAACATACCTCCAGTTTTCTCTGACATGGCTGGAGACAGGACACCTCCCAGTACATGAGGTGCAGCGTCCACCTTTCATGACTTCACAGAGAGCGGGACTTTTGGCGATGGTACATCCTGGATAGTGACAGTTTTCTTCACAGACTAGGCAGCATAAAGCTTTCTTGGTCCACCTTTTTTCAGGTATAGTGACTTTCTCTTTGTATGTCTCAGTAACTGTTATAACAAAGTTCTGGTTTTCTTTTATTTCTTGATTTCGTCTCCTTACTTCTATTTGAGTTTGTCTAATCAAACGTTGGTTACCCTCGATTCGCTGAATACGCTCTTGAAGGTTGTTGACAAAACCCTCCAGCTGAACACGCTCTGTCAGAACTTCTACTGTCATCTCTAACTTCTGAGGAGATATTTTACCAAGGAACTCAAAGAATTCATCCATGCCTTCTGTTGTTATGTCCCAGGCTAAACTCATGGCCTTTTCCTCTTTTTTGTTCTTTACCATCTCAGTCTGCCGGTTGTTGAACAAAAAATGAATAGGTTGGTTATCCTTGTCTTTAGCACATTTAATTTTTGCTTTATCAAGTGCTTGAAGGGCATTCTTTGCTGACCCTCCAGTTGAGTTTGAAATGAGGGCTACAATTTGATTTTTCATGTCTTTCCCAAATAAAGACAAAACTGCATCAAAGATGTACTGCTGTCTGTCATTCAGACGATTGGTAGTTGCCTTTACCACAAAACCGACTGCATCAATTTGATGAATTCCATCTGGAGATCTGAACAAATCATGTAGCATTTCAGTGATCAGTCTGTCTTCTTGGATCCCTTTGGTGTCTCCGTACCCTGGGGTGTCAATTATGGTGAGAGAGTAGGGGACTCTACGTCCCTCAAACCCAAAGATGTCATAAACTATTACCTCAGAGGTTTGACTTTCAGTTTGACTTTGTTTTCCTTCGTCAGGCATCTCAAACCAGATCTTGTCCTCCCTCTTTACACCCATGACATAGTTAATCATGGCATTTATCATGGTGGTTTTCCCAGTTCCTGTCTCTCCTACCAATAATATAGTTCTGTTCACTTTGCTGGGGTCTTTCTCACCAATGCTCCATCTCTTTAGTTTTGATTCTTCATCACTTCTACCATCCAGGCACTGCTTTCTTGGTGTCATCCGATACCGTGTAGGGGGTCCTTCAGCGATTACAATGCTTTTTAAAATGACCTCCTCTAGGTGTGATGATATAATACCATTCCTATGAAAAATAAATAAATATGCAATAGAACATTTTAATACATTTTTGGAAAAATGTACATTGTCATATGCTAAAGTTTAGGCCCCCCTGACAATTTCCATGATCTTCATTTATAAATAATTGGGTGTTTGGATCAGCAATTTCATTTTGATCTATCAAATAACTGAAGGACACAGTAATATTTTGGTAGTGTGAAATGAGGTTCATTGGATTAACAGAAAATGTGCAATATGCATCAAAATGAAATTAAACAGCTGCATACATTTGGGGACCCTTTCCATTTTGTTGATTAGAATACCTGTAACTACCTAGCACTGATTCATTGGAAAACAGCTGGTTTGGTGAGCTCATTAAGCCTTAATTTTCATAGACAGGTGCATCCAATCATGAGAAATGTAATTTAAGTTGGCCAATTGGAAGTTGTTATTCTCTTTAACTCTCCTCTGAAGAGTGGCATAATGGGGACCTCAGAACAAATTTTGTTCAACATTATGGTTTAGGGGAAGGCTACGAAAAGCTATCGCAGAGATTTAAGCTGTCAGTGTCCACTGTGAGGAACATAATGAAAAAAATTGAAGACCACAGGCACAGTTCTTGGCCTGCCACTTCTGGCCTTAACAAGTAAAATATCATAGAGGCAAAGGCGAAGGATGGAGAGAACGGTCAAAAACAGCCCACAGACTACAATATCATCTTGCTGCAGATGGTGTCACTGTGCATTGTTCAACAATTCAGCGCACTTTTCAAAGGGAGAAGCTGTATGGGAGAATGATGCGGAAGAAGCCTTTTCTGCACACACCAGAAACAGAGTCGCTTGAGGTATGCAAATGACCATTTGGACAAGCCAGCTTCATTTTGGAAGAAGGTGCTGTGGACTGATGAAACAAAGATGGAGTTATTTTGTCATAACAAGGGGCGTTATGCATGGCGGCAAAAGAACGCTGTTCCAAGACAAACACTTGCTACCCACAGTAAAATTTGGTGGAGGTTCCATCATGCTGTGGGGCTGTGTGGCCAGTGTCGGTACTGGGAATCTTGTTAAAGTTGAGGGTCGCATGGATTCCACTTAATATCAGCCGATACTTAAGAATAATGTTGAGGATCAGTCGCAAAAGTTGAAGTTATGCTGGGGCTGGATTTTCAACAAGACAACGACACAACACTGCTCAAAATCTACTCTGGCATGTATGCAAGGGAACAAGGGCAATGTTCTGGAATGGCCAGCCCAGTCTCCAGACCTGAAAATCATTGAAAATATGTGGGGTGATTTGAAGCGGGCTGTCCATGCTCAGCAACCATCAAACCTAACTGAACTGGAGATGTTTTGAAAGGAGGAATGGTCCAAAACACCTGTTATTTCTGCTAAAGGAGGCTCAACTAAATATTGATGATGTCAAGGATTGGGAGGAATGAGTCAGGAGCAGGTAGTGCGTTCTTCTTTAAGTGAAATAAGAAGCAACGGAGCACGAAACAGCAGAAAATGTCCCGTTACTCACAGGGAAAAGATGCACTAATACACAGTTTAGGCTAATAAATTAAAGGACCTGTTACGCACAGGAAAAGCGAATACAGCTTACTCCAAAACAATGCCGTAATGTAGCGACAATACCCCACAACCTCTGTACGGAAAAAGGAACATATATAGCGGGCCTGATTGCCCAATAATTGGCAGTTGTGGGAAGTCGAGGAGAGCAGGGAGTGGAACAGTGGTGTCAGAAGACGGGGGACGCTGAGCGCTGGATTCTGTGAGCACCAGTAGAGGGAGCCCTGTAGCATGTCATTAGCATAAGAATCATCCTCATTAAAAAATCTGCAGCCTCCAGCCAAGGCATCACTGCATTTATCGAACAAGAGCATCACCTCTGCTGTGTTTTCACAAATAGTTTTTTGGTGGAAATATAAGTTTTTGGATATTGGATTGTATGACTTGACGACAATTGACTAGTGTGGACTTCACTGGAAAATGGAAAATAAACAGAGGTACGTACACCGACTTATTTGTTCAAATTTGCTGTGTTCACTATAAGGAATCACTACACATGGCTATGCACTATCTATGACATTTCAAATATGTTTAGAGGCTCAAAGCATGTTTTAAAACTTGCCCCGTAAATGTGTAATGGTTGTCCCCACCTAGAAATGTCCCCGGGATTCACTGTGTAAAGAGTGCAATGATTGCTAGAGTGCATGTCGGAGAATAGCGTGGACACCACGAGCGGGCACGCGCGCCACCCAGCAGAAAAGAGAGAGAAAAGAGACTGCGGTTTCTGTTTCGTGAATCTACTTCACCCTGTGTAGATATTTTTTTCTCTGTTGGGCCACTGTGTGTCAGACCTGGTGCACGAGCCTGAACCTCTTCCTGTCTGCTCTCTCATGCTCTGTCAGCTAAACTGTGCTGCTGCTGGATAGACCGTCTCGTGTCACAAACGCTAAATAACTTTTATCTGCTTGAGGCAGCTACTGTAGCTACATAGACAATGATGAACACTGAGGGTACACAGTCAACTTAGCTACATAGGTGTCACATCCAACCCCTCCCCTTGTTGTGTCTAGAGGTCGTCATCCCCGGAGTTCTAACGGCAGCCTACACCTTTATATGTGCCTTTGTTTATTCACAGCCAGTGGGCTGTCAGATATCTAGCTATTCTCTATATTTTGTCATTTGGAGTGATTGTTATTACACCGCTGTGGGCCATCATCAATTAAAGGGTGTATTTAAACACTACTGTGGGAATGAGACCTTGTCGGTTATTTCAGTTCTGTTTTACGTTCTATGTGATCGCTACATTTTAAAAATAATAAATTAATCTTTGTTGAGCACCTGCCTCCTGTCTTATAACTCTGACAGTAGGATTCTTGCCAAGGTAGCTCGCTAAAGTAATGTTGCACCCTTGAAATAACTTCAGAGTATCTTCATTGTTGTGCAAACTTTATAAAAGCCCTGGTTCAAATAACAAATCAATCGGAAATATTCTAGCTCTGTCTAGCCAACTTATATTCTCCGTCTCAACCCAACAACACAGATGTCTCTGCGTTCTCTTCCAAAATTATATTCTATTTAAAGAGACAGTGCACAAGTTCCCCCAATATATATCTCAATACCATAAAACACGGTTTTCTTTACAATTAGTAAGAATTCAATAACATCACTTAATATTATTGTCATTTCACATCTTAAATTCTAATAATGTGAATGAGTTTTTCTTATTGTTAGTACTGCTTCATATTTGATGTCCCCCTTACATTATATTTGTAGCATTAAGATTATCCATTAAATCTAGGGTGAGCGTTTCCGCTATAATCTCATGCTAAAATTGACGATAATTCCAAATTTTAATGCTGATATAAAAAACTATAATAATATATATATATATATATATATATATATATATATATATATATATATATATATAAGTTTGAAATGTCCAATACATTTCGTTCCACTTCATGATTGTGTCCCACTTGTTGTTGCTTCTTCATAAACAATTACAGTTTTATATCTTTATGTTTGAAGCCTGAAATGTTACAAAAGGTTGAAATGTTCAAGGGGGCCGAATACTTTCGCAAGGCACTGTACATACATACACACATACATACATACATACATACATACATACATACATACATACATACATACATACATACATACACATATATATATATATATATACACATACATACATATATACATACACATATATGTGTGTGTATATATATATATATATATATATATATATATATATATATATATATATATATATATATATATATATATGTGTGTGTGTGTGTGTGTGTGTGTGTGTGTGTGTGTGTGTGTGTGTGTATATATACATTTGTGTATCGTATGTGTGTATTTATGAATCATGTGTGTGCATGTATAAATCCTCTGTGTGCAAATGTGAATGTAGTGTGTGCATTTATCTTTATTAAGACTCTTTTAGCTCCATAGTTTTGAAAATCATAACTTCCCGGGCATCCAATATTTCTCAAACCTTCCATTTATGATGTAATGCACTGAGCACATATTTTGTTAGTGTACTATATCCAACATGGTGAATTACATGTGAAAACGTGGTGACATTTTGGCCAGTTGTGATTTTAAAAGTTAGGATTATGGTAGCAATGGTAACAATAAATAGCCTCCTTTAGCCTAATCTACAAATATTATTTAATTATTTATTTTGATACAACATGAGTATAGCCTAGGAAAAATTTGAATTATGGAAAGCAGCATTTCGCAGTTGAAAAATAATCGGCGACAATTCTAAAACACATGATAACCAGTCACTTGAATTACTACATTATATTGCAAATACTAAAGTTAAAAATATTTTAGGACATGATACAAATTATTTAGTTAATTCTCAGCCAGGGCTAAAGATCTTTTGTCTGTGGTTATTGGCCATTGAGCCATTGAAAGCATTCAAGCAGTGAGAGGTGCTTAGCGCCTTGGTTGCTTAGCCCCTGGATACCAGATAATTGGCTGGGTACCAACGTTGGGAGGCGTCTGATTTTGCCGGTTTTAGTAGGAATTAGGGGTAAAAAAACATGGAAATCACCTAGCTTTCTGTTTGAGATATTTAAAATTGGACAATAGAATAATGTAAAATACACATATTTAGGAAAAGTCAAGGAAGGTGGAGGGTGTAGCATTTAAAATCACAGATATATTTTAATTACAAACTCAAACGCCAGATGGCATTGGCGTTTGGCGGCTCTAGTGTTAATACCCTAGTTTCAATTGTTGTTCAATGTCATCTGTGCTCTTTCAGCCTGAATTACATCTCTAATCTGTAAACATTGTCCTAAAGACAACATTCCAATGTGTTTAAAACATTTATAGCTCCTGAGTTACTTGAATTGCATCTCTAATCTGTATAAATTGTACTAAAGACAACATTCTAATGTGTTTAAAACATTAACAGTCCCTGAGTTAAGATTTTAAAGACATGAGTAGCCTAGTTTCAATTGGTTTTGAGCAACTATACCTAATTGAGTCCTCTTTTCTTTGGGATGCTACTTCTGCTCCAGGGTTTATTTTGTCAGATCCATCATCTGGTTTCACTGGTGTTTCCTACAATCAAACAGGAGACAAAATGTAGAGATGCAATTTAACAACAGAGCTGACATTCATCATGCTAAATACATTTGTTGATACAGAGCTTATAAAAAATCATAATCACCCCTTTTGAAATAGTCACTTTTTTGTCTGTTAGCCTAAAATCAAAAACAATTTTAAATATTTTGTTTGTTCCAGCATTTTTTACACATTCTTCCTTACAAGATTCAAGTAATGTAAAAAGGCAACAGTTCATAAATGTAAAAAAACAATATTATCTAGAATAACAGAGTTAGAAATAGGATCAGTCCCTTAATTTCATACTTTGTAGAGTCTCTTTTGCTTTAATTACAGCAATTGTTCTGTTTGGATATGTCTACATTAGCTTTGCACACCTAGATTGGGGAATATTTGCCCTTTCTTCCTTGCAGAATTGTTCAAGTTCAGTAACATTTTGTTGTGAGTGGTGAATTACTGCTGTCTTCAATACCATCCACAGATTTTTAATTGGATTTAGGACAGGGCTTTAACTTGGCCACTTAAGGATATTCAATTTCCTATCCTTCTGCCACTGTGCAGTGGCAGTTCTTGGCAATGTGTTTAGGGTTGTTGTCATGCTGGAAGCTAAACCACCTGAGTATCATCAGTTGTCTAGCAGAGGGCTGCAGGTTTTCCTCAATATATTGGGTGTACTTTGCAGCATCCACTTTCCCCTTCAATCCTTACCATATGTCCAGTCCCCACTGATGAGAAACACCCCCACAACATAGTATTGCGACCACCATGCTTCACAGTAGGTATGGTGTGTTTTGTGTGGTGTGCTGTGTATGTTCTTCAAACATAACGCTTGCAGTTCAATAAAAAATGGGTAAAATGGACATGCAGTGAACCTCAAAGTCCCATTGACATCACTTTCCTATACAAATCTCACAGTTTGACATCTCTGTAAAATGGCTGAATCTCATCAAACCACCAAGTGGACGTCAAGTCGGTGGCTCCACCTTAATTGGGTCTGGCCCACTGGTGTTCTGGCTCTGAATGAATGTCACATAGATGAGACAATAGTTTAGCTGTGCGCTGCTTTGTGTTCTTCCACAGGAATTACAAAGAAGAAAGTTTGGAAATATTTCAAAGATTATTAAAAAAATGAACCACGGTCGTAAATGCAGTGTTCAAGGTTTAACAAGGAATGGTAACACTTTTCATAGTCTTTCCAAGGAATCAAACACTTGATGGGCATGGTTGATGTTTATCAGAGGTGGCAATTTATTTGAGTAAAAGTACTTTTATGAAGTACTCTGAGTTCAAAAGATTTGGGAAGTCCCTACTTAAGAACAAAAAGATCAGGTAAAAGGAGTTCATATCTTACCAAAAGCCATTATTGATATTTTCTGTCTAAGGACTAGCAGTCTCTCACACTCTTGATGACTGCCGGAGTGAGACCCAGCAAGAAGGGGGGGCAAACCCCCCACTATTGGGTAGTCAACAAGAAGCTGCGAAATCAACATTATACTGTATATCATGATATATCATTTTATGGCTTGCTGGATCATCCCATAAAGGGAGTTTTGCTTTTACTACATGCAAGGCTATATGATTTTCACCACAGAGCGTCTAGAAGAGACTAATGCTAGCTTTCTACAGTGAAGCATAGTCAAATGTTATAACCCAGTCCTTTTGTTACAGCCCGGATAGCGCCGCCGAGGCGACGCATAATCTAATTGTTAATGTACTCTTTTGTTCTCCAATTCCAGCCAGTGAACTGATCTGTATTTCGTATGCAGCGGGAGTTGTGGGCGTCCCCTCTCGAGGGGAAATATAAGTCTCTGTTTAAGGTTAAATCAGATGAGATCTCTTTAACGAGCCTCCTGGCCCACGTTCAGTGCGCGCCATAGCAAATGTGTTGAATAAATGTTGTAATAGACTGAAGCATATAAGACATGCTTAGATCGTAGATCATATGTAGAAGTGTAAACGACATGTAATTCTTGTTATTGTAGTGTGTAATTCTGTGTCCGGTTAAAGGGTTGTACTTCGATGCCTTTTAACTGGAATTAAATATTATTCACTTACTAAGTTCTGTCATAGACATTCTAAATCATTTCCATTAGTTAATGTAGCAGAAAGCATTAACTAATAGTGATAACAGTTAACTAAGGTGTCAATTTATCATTTACTAATGGTGTTAATGTTAACTGGGGTATTAATGTTTACATTACTTTAACATTAATTAATGCAGTAAAATGCATTAAGTATTGTTATGAACAGTAAACTAAGGTGTCTATTTTAACAATATTCAATGTAGCAATAAGTAATAACTAAATGTTAATAACAGTTAAGTGTCAATTTTCCATTTATTATGATGTTAATGTAAACTAAGGTACTCATTGATTGATTGTTGAATGGTTTGTAACATCAGGGGCATCATGCACCTACGTTTTTAAGGGGGCACAGTGATAGAGATGCGCGGTTGGGGATTATATCAACCGTAGATCAGGCGGATGATGTGAGGAAAAATAATATTTTAATTAAATGCGGGCGGGTGGCAGTTGAACCAATCAAATGAAAGAATATATATACATTATTAAATATTGTTACCTACATCCGAAAAAAATTGAGCACACTTTGAAATAGTCAAGTTCACTAAAGGTAACAAAAACTTTAAATCAAGTAGCCTGGTAGCCTACCAGCATTTTTTCCTCTCCAGCGTGCAATAAGAAAGTACAATGCATGTTGACCGATGATTAATCTCCCAGGTTGTGTCTCATTATATAGGCTACTAAAAACGCAAGAGCTAAACTTCTACAAGCTCAATAACACCCACAGCCAAAAACTAGGTAAAAAAAATAGTAGGAACACTTTGCTCATTAATTAAATGTACAAGGAAAGCATGCAAGTTTTAAGGTTGTTATGGACAATTAAAAATGTGAACATGCCTGTTGCACTGTTGTGCAGTGGACTTTCAGCGAATTTCGGAATGAATAGAGCCGGCATTTCTTCAATATCGAGGCTCCATAGTTTATTGTATGATTGTTAGGCCTACTGGTATACAATGAATTGCACTGTCTTCCTGAAAAAGACGCGCTCTCTTCCATGCATTCAAAATTAACGGGAGTCTTCAGAACAGGCTCGTCCTGCCTAGTCGTCACCCTTACCTGACAGTGCGAGTGTGTAGAGTTCATTAGCCTATGTGAATGATTTATTTTATTCAAGCTTTTTTCTTTTTGCAAAAAAATAAAGTGCAATAGGCATTTATTGGTATAGGCTAAATAAAGAGGAAAACGTTACCTGGCAACAAGGCAAGTTTAAAGTGATGGTTCGGAGTAATATAAACCTAGGGTCATTTGCACATTGACCTCGAGCCAAACAACGCCCCCTAAGCTTTTTTCCCTTGTTATAACATTGATCCCGTTAGCGCGATCAGACGAATGGCTTAGTGCAGGCACTAATGGATCCAAGTTGGTATCTGGTAAATAACCCCACTAATAATGCCGGGAATTTTAACAAACTTTAACAGTAGTACAATTAGGTTCTGTACTTATAAAACAAGGCATTGAAAAGTTTGTAAGTACACCAGAAGTATATTTTAATAACACTTGCCTGATGGCTGCTACTCTCGGCTGCTAGGCTATACATGTTGTGCCCTGTGCGTGATCTCGCAGGATCACGGTAGCAGTATATTTAAATAACACCTACCTGATGGCTGCAACCGCGAGATCCCGCGGGATCCTGCGAGGTCATGCACAGGGCACAACATTTATAGCCTAGCAGCTGAGACTAGTATCTCCCTCATTCATACATTGACTCATGTCATTGTCATCCACACCTGTTTCCCATTTGTCTGTGTATTTATACTCCTTTGCTACACCTGTCTGTGTGCATCATTGTTTATACATTACTTACCCATTCTTCTTGTGACAGCTACCGAGTTCTGGTGCATTGAGCACCTTTAGTGTGTTATATTTATTCAATAAATATCCAACAACTCTGCACTTACTTCCTACCTCCCTTCACTCTACCAAAGTATGTGACAGAATGATGGACCAAATCAGGAAGCAGCAACTTGTGAATAAAACTATTAGAGCTCAGGGAAAGATTTTAATTAGAAAATGGATTGGATCATCTGTTATGGCATCTTAACTTGTCAACATCCAACGTGGCAGTGGATCAGCCTTCTGTGTCACCCCCAGCCATAGCCGCTATCTACAACAACACAGCTGGTACATTTAGTTCTACCTACATTTATCTCGCTGAGAATTTTATAGAACCCCAGCTAAATGTCGTCCATTTTTTAATAAGATGGACCACAATGTTCACCATCCGGCATCGGGTTCCACTTTGAGTAGAGATAATGTGGGGAAGAAAATGCTGATGCAAACCGGCCAGGCACTTTCAACAAGAGTTATTGTTAGCGAGAGGTGTGTGGGACTGCAGTTGGATGCAGCTCAATATATTTACAATCCGTGCCAATATCATAGAATGCATTTAACAATATAGTCAACATAGAATAGCTGATCCACTGCCCCCCAATTTATTGGACTATTTTACTATTTAATTGTTTTTAAGCATACTTATGCAGCTGAATGCATATACTGTTGTTGTCAAGCTTCTGTGTTACTGATTGCCAAGTCAAATTCCTGTGTGTCTGTTGATGCATTTGACAAAATAAAGTGATTCTGACTCTGAACATCTCTGTATAGAGATATAGTCAACAGAAAGTCTACAAAATCGTAGAATGCAGTTTTAACAACAGAGTCAACATCTCTGTACTCTAGCAAACAACAGTAGAGTACTCTGTAGTCAGCAGCACTACATTAACATAACATGTCACTCATAAAGTTACGGGCTTCTTCCATCCTTGCCAGCTCTACATTTCTAGATCATTTAAAGAATTTTGTACATTTTACATTTCAAAGCATTGTATGTTTAGAATCACCAAATGAAGTACAAATGTCTCTCCTGATAATGCATGGAAATTACAACATGAGAACAGTAGTTTGAAGCAATAATTAAAAATGTATGAACTAAAAAGAAGTCACACTGACCTTCACATGTTTGGAATTTGGTGACGTCACATTCAACTTCTGATTTACTTGTTCCAGTAACTTTGAGTCCATGCCATCCATGGTGGTGTTCAACAGGTGGTGTTGATGGTGGTGTTGTTACTAAATTAGTAGTGGTTACAGTCTGGCAGATGCTGAATAAGAAATTAACAGGTTTAATATTTTCATAATAATTAATTTGACTAAAAGTCACCTTGCTGGTCATTGTCACATGTTACATGTTAATCATACAAATAAACAATCAAATTAAGAAAACATCTGGGTCAACAACAGATAGAGTATAAGGTTTATGAATGCAAGTGCAACTACTGATGTCGTCGGATAAAGTTGTGCCGTTCATACTGCGTCACCAATCAGTGCATTTAGTGGCCAATTAATGGTCTATACCTGTCGTATTTGGGACATTTACTGTTATAAAATCAATGTAATTGTATTATTATACACAGTATAATACCTTTCTTAATTCAAATAAAGCCTTGATTGTTTTAAGATGGTTTAAAAAAAAAGAAGAAATATCGTAGACTACATTACTGTATATCCTGCATCTGCATTCGCTGATCTACTGTAATTCAATAAAGGAATGGGAGTTTAGCCTACTGTATTCTACTGTAATTCAATAAAGGAACGGTTGTGTAGCCTACTCTATTCTCTAGAATGCATTCCTGAATCCTTTGTGAAAAGTTGTAGCTATTTATGCAGTATATATAAATGGGCAACGAACAACATTGGGTTTTTGAGTCGTCATAATAAATCTGGAAGCCGTTCCTCAAAACATAGGTTCTTTTATTCATGGAAATTGTTAAGCATGTTTGGTAGTATGAATAGCAAAGCCATGTTAAATAACCTATGCAGTGACATTATATTAGAATGTGTGCCTACGTGCACTAGGATGCTATTATGAGCATGCGCAAAATAAATTGTCTGTGAAGTTTCCAGACCAAAGAGATGGTGGAGGTCTGTCGTGTTTTCTCCCGTGAATATTAGCAATTAGAAGGTACTAGTTAACCACTTTGGGTGATTGCAATAATGATAGACTGCTGCAGGGATGTCTAACACTACAGAAATCCTTACAGCGCAAATGGGGTAGCGGTTAAGATCGGATGCAGCTACTATACTGTACAGCCTGATCTCCTAGAAATCCGTGAGACTGCCACGGAATATGAACCTCAGAATCCGTGACAGTTCCACGGAATGGCCGAAAATTCTGTGAAATGGACACGGATCAAATTCCGTGGCAGTTTCACGGAAAAGTCCGCGATTGGCGCACAGTGAGACCTTGCTGTTAATTCGATGTAAGCCTTTCCCAAACCCCTA
>JACXGM010008938.1:11894-28276 GCA_016801145.1 Umbra pygmaea | reverse complement strand
TTTTTTCATTCCTTTCGTTCGAACACCCGTAAGCAGCACAAAAGTCCGGCATCATCCATGCGTTATACAGGCGAGCAGAAATAATTAGCTACTGTGCATGTCATAACAAGCGCAACCTACAGAACCCCGTTGTAAAATGGCGGCGGTTTTGACGTATGCTTAGAAGCCCAAAGCGACATCTAATGTAGATATCTATGCACATTCACAACCACCACCACCACCACCAGCTGGTAAGTCTGTTTTTAGCGAGTCCGAGGAGTTGATGAATGAGGGGGATGGGGTATCCGGTGAAGTTCCCACAGCAGGTGCAATTTAGATGGAGTATCAGTTCAAAAACAAGCAAAAATTTTACCCCTGGCTATTGATGCATAATTCAAAACTGGGCTGCTAGAATATGCAAAAATGTAGCGAGTTCAATTCCAGAAAAGAGTGGTGGGGTGAAACTTATGGAAAGCCATTTTTGTCAATATTAAATAAATAAATATGGCTATGAAATAATTCCTGAAATAAATAAATGGCACAATATAAGTCCTGAAATAAATAAATGACACAATAAATATATAAATATTTAAATATAAATATATAAACGCAGACCAATAAAATATTAAATAGATTTTTATTTCATAATGGTGTTTTTCAAAGGAAACCTTTTATTTATTTCAAGGGAATTTTATTTCATAATTCCACATTTATTTATTTCAAGGCACTCTTATTTCATAATGGCACATTTCATAATATCCATTTGTTATATTCAAATGAATGGGGCGTGGTTATCTCATTGCAAGTGTCAGTATAATAACATGTAAACACATGTAAGCTTAAGACTGATCTTTAGTTATATTGATACAATGTTTTTGATTTATCGTTGTAAACCTTTTACAAATAACTTCTACTCCTAACCCTTATCGGGTAACTTTAAGACTTTTACCATTATTATGTTGCAGATAAAAACTTTGATCTTAATCACAGTTCAGTGGTGGAATTATGCACAACTTTGTATAAGTGAAGTATTATGTTTACACCAAAAGCTAAGGTGTGATGAAACATTTAAGTTCTGCATAGGTTAGGTGTCTGGATTTCAATCAATGTATTTTAATAATGTATTTCTAGTACATATTTATTCATGTCGCCTGTCTATAAATGTTTACTGTGTGTTTAAAATGCTTTTAAGAATGATTAATAGTTTGAGTTTGAATGTTTTCATATTATTAAATGTATACTTAAAGAAATTATACAACTGAAACGTTTTACAAAACACAATTTTTTAAACATTACCGGTACATTTACAAATAATGCTCTTGTAACACTCTGTGGTGGCAAAGAACTGTTTTGATGTTGTTGTATTGCCTTGGATCGGTCAGTTGAACGCTTTACATCCGCAGACGCATTGTATTATCATCATCACGGAATAGTTCCAACCTAACAGAGTCATACTGTTTCAGACCTTACATCACTTTGAACCTTGGATCTATTCTGCTTGCTGTGTTCGGTGTTGGACCAAAACAATACAGATTATGACACATATTCCATTTATAATCCACATGTGATGTTACACCTTGTACAAAAGATTCACCTGCAGCCAATGTATAACAAAAGACAGATGGTTTTAAAGGGTTAAAAGTGTATCCATTTGTACATCCACCGCCCAGCTTCCACTCGTGTGTCAAAATGTCATTGTGTAGTTGATGAATATGTGCTAAACTCTGCATTGATATATTTGGGGTTGACACAATTGTCACGTTGTCCCGAAAAACATTTCTTGGTAGATTTCGGCATTGTTTCAGTCACAAAGTTGTTTGCGGCAGGATAGTTTAAACAAATTAAACCTACTAATGCCAGGGTGTTTGCTAGCCTGGAAATACAAACCCAAATCTGACAGATTAAGGGTCTGGTACTGAGTAATGAAAATGGTCCAACTCGAGGGCCGGCACCGGGCATGCATTTGCAAATCTCACTGCACGCAATTGTATAACACTACGACCAATCACAACAACAGCAGAGCTAACTGGTGGATTAAACTCTTGCTGTCTCCGGTCGGCAAAACATCAAAAACATCCTTTTTG
The DNA here is from genome assembly GCA_016801145.1 of Umbra pygmaea. Classification (NCBI taxonomy): domain Eukaryota; kingdom Metazoa; phylum Chordata; class Actinopteri; order Esociformes; family Umbridae; genus Umbra; species Umbra pygmaea. The sequence continues at coordinate 26,213 of JACXGM010008938.1, read as the reverse complement.
CAAAGGAACGATTCGAGCATCGTCTTCTGTTCCTCTTTTAGGTAAAAAGTAAAGCCATCTTGCATTGTTTACTAATGACCTCGACATCGCAGCGTTGACGTCATCTGATTAGCTCGCCATCTGATTAGATACACTGATGTGATTGGTGCAGCTTGGCTACAAGGGCATTACCATTGTGCTCTCGCGGGAACTCTGGATTTCTAGGGTAGGTGTTTGTGGGTTGGACAGCGATTGCCATTATGAATGACATGGAAGGTCTCTGTGGAAGTTCTCTGTGCGAGCCTTCCATGTGAGATTGCAGTCCTGATAGTCCAGAGTGTTTGCAATCTGTGCCTCCAGTTCATCCATTAGCGTTTCATCCTCTAAGCCTTTATCTAAATCTGTTAAACTTTCCTCCTTGGAATGTACTGACAGCATTTCACACAGTTTATCACAGTCGGGCACATCCTTGCTCACCTCCTTTGCTCAACGGCTTTGTTGTCGAGACGCTTCTTTTTCATCCTTTCAAAGTGCTCCGTCATTGCGTTAGATATGCTAGCCGCTAGCTTCCAACTTCGACAGTTCATAGTCCTACAAACTTGATTTTCCGGGTTTCTGCACCAAAATGTGATGTAGTGGCTTCAAATGATAAATAAAGGTGCTTGTTTTTACTATGAACATTTACTACATATGCTGCCATTTTACAAACAAGAAAGTGAACAAACTCAAGCATGATGGACATTTTTTTTGCATCTAAAGCAGTGTTTCTCAATTGGGGGTACGTGTACCCCTAGGGGTACTTTGGATGTCACAACTTTGCACGTGTGGTGTAGAGATGAAGGAGGGAAACTCAGGCAGGTAGATGATTTGTGGAAGTTTTATACACAATCCAGGGAGCATACGGGTTGATTAGTTGCAGGCGATTAGACATGTAAGTGGCACAAAGATATTATATACATGTACTTAAATACTGCACTCTTACGCGGTGCAGACGCGGTAATATCCTATATGCACAGAGCGTACGCATAAACACTCGATCAAAACCTACACTCTTTTCACAACTAATGTTGCATACTTTACATGAACTCCTGGACCACAGCTTTCACACAGTGACACATAATAATAACCGCGCCTTCCTCTCAATCACCTGGACGGATATAGGGACTGAGCCAACCAGCTGAGAGTGCTTAGGTAATTAGACCAACTCAGTCCCCAATCAGTACCAGGTGAAAGAGAGCAAGGCTCTACACAGCACACATATCATAATACCAACACAACTATAATGTAACACATAACAGTAGGCTACCTTACTGGAACTAACCACCATACATCAACCAAAATACTCATTTAAAAGTCCATACTCAATTAAATATGTCTCTTTCTGACACAACCTGTATTTTTTTTTAAAAAGTTGTTGTTTAGTGAATCTTTCACAGCCGGCGCTGTATTGTACCTCTTTATAGACTTTTTGCCACCAAAAAATGTTCTGCGCTGGTCAGGGGGTACTTGGCGCTGGTCAGGGGGTACTTGGCTTAAAAAGGCAATTCAAAGGGGGTACAATATTGAAAAAGGTTTGAGAAACACTGGTATAGAGTATCGGGTTCATCTCATCACTGCAGTTAGCGAGAGGACACACAAACTTCCGTGTAAGCTCAGTCAAAATAAAAGCACTTCCTGGGAAGTGCGTAGTAATACTGAATTACTGTTAACAAGCAATGTTGTGTACTTGTCTCGCATATTATCTGCAAAACATGTACTGTAAATAATGTAAATAGCGAGTTTTAACCAGGCTACAATTTACTTTTCCTTAAACTATGTTCTTTTTACTAAACAACATGAATTGCTTATTTTAAGTGTCTAAACAAACATTTCACATATTTCCAATGTGGCCTTCATTCCATCATGACGACTTAATGATCTCCAGCTTTCAATTGGCTCTTTCATCCCCTTCCCCCCCCCTACCTATCCCCAGGCCGTTGCTGCAAATGAGAAACTGTTCTCAGTCAACTTGCCTTTTTAAAATATAGATAAATTAAATATTTGTGTATGCGTGTGTTTGTGTGTGTGTGTGTGTATTTGTGCCTGTTCAGAGGCATTGTCTGGATAAACATTAATCCTCTTGATATTCACCAACCCAGGACTGCCCCCCCCCACCCCTCCCTCTCAGGTGTACAGTATAGGTCCTACTGTATACTCTTAACTATCCTGCATTCTCTATTTTGTGCTTTTGTTTACCTTTATGTTGTCTTGCAATTTATCTTGGCCAGCTCACCATTGCAAATGAGAGTCTACTGTTCCTGGTTAAATAAAGGTGAAATAAAATTCTAAAGTTATAAAAGCATAGGCTACTGAATGCAGCTACTATTTGTCCTATATAGCTGTGTTATAGGGAGGTACCATAAAGCAAAGCAGAAGAAGGATGAAATAAATTAAAATAACAAAACCAACATAATGAAACCCTGAAAAAAAAACATATTGCACTCCCCACTTCTGGATCCCTGAAGAAACACAGAGCCCTCCCCAGAGCAAACAATAAATATTTCATCACCCTCCTCACCCATTTTTTACCAGGCCCTCTCATTCAATAAATACTGACCTGTCCCAAATTAGAAGGATATTCTACTTCTGTCACGATGTGTAGTGGAGGTAAGAGAAGGAGACCCCAAATCAGGATGAAGTTTGTATTCCATAGTTATTTAATGTATCAACAGGTCCAGGAGTTAACAGATACTTTTAGTGGGATGGCAGAAAACGAAAGCAACTACTGCTTACAATAACCTTAACATGCTCTTGTTGTGGCACGAACACCAATAGAAAGTAATATAACATACACCGTACGTCTAGACTTGAATACTAAAGATCAAACAGACCTGAGACAAAGCACCTCCTGGATCCAGTAATTATTCCAATAACTTAGATACATATATTCAGGATACAAGTAACACACGTAACCGGATCGTAATGATCACAATACCTCACGTCCTCTCCCTGGTCTGGGCCCATTATATAGTGGTACAAACTATTCCAATTCGACAAGGCTGTATCAAATTACTAATCAAGCGGATCCAGAAGTTGCCCAGACCAGGGAGAGAGGCGTGGACTCAAAGGGGAAAACACAGGGAATAAGGTAAACTAAAACAACATGCAATGCATGGAAGAGACACAAGGGGGAACTGAAACATCACATAAACACAAGAAGAAACCATAATAATGACAGGAGTCCATATCTCAGTTCCATAGTATTCATGAAAGCCAGCCCACTCTGACCTGGATGTTACAACTGCACATTGGAGCAGTTTCTACAGTGGGGAGAACAAGTATTTCATACACTGCCGATTCTTGCAGGTTTTCCTACTTACGAAGCATGTAGAGGTCTGTAATTTTTATCATAGGTACACTTCAACTGTGAGAGATGGAATCCAAAACAAAAATCCAGAAAATCACATTGTATGATTTTTTATAATTAATTTACATTTTATTGCATGACATGGAAAGCAGAACTCAATATTTGGTACAGAAACAGTTTGCAGTTACAGAGATCATATGTTTCCTGTAGTTCTTGACCAGGTTTGCACACACTGCAGCAGGGATTTTGGCCCACTCCTCCGGACAGACCTTCTCCAGATTGTTAAAATTTCGGGGCTGTCGCTGGGCAATATGGACTTTCAACTCCCTCCAAAAGATTTTCTATTGGGTTCAGGTCTGGTAACTGGCTAGGCCACTCCAGGACCTTGAGATGCTTCTTACGGAGCCACTACTTAGTTGCCCTGGCTGTGTGTTTCGGGTCGTTGTCATGCTGGAAGACCCAGCCACGACCCATCTTCAATGCTCTTACTGAGAGAAGGAGGTTGTTGGCCAACATCCCGCGATACATGGCCCCATCCATCCTCCCCTCAATATGGTGCAGTCGTCCTGCCCTCTTTGCAGAAAACTGACTGTTAGTAGATTGTTAATTACAGTGGCTTGCCAATGTAAACCGATACAGATTTCTACTACTTAGCTAAGCATTTGATCTTTGGTGAATAATGTACTTAAATCCATATTTCCTTGGCCTGCTATTCTGCTGTCATGTAGATTCTATTGAAATAAGCAAAAATCTGAGGCTATGTCATGTTGTGACATTATTAAGTGATTACATTACAAATCATTACAGTGAACTGAATCACTCTGTTCAGTTATTCTAAAAGATTGAGATATTTTAAATAACTTTGATTTTTTTTAAATCTCATCATTGGACTATTTTGGTTAGAGTATTACCACTCCATTCAATATTTTCAGAATATAACATGAAAATGATAATGTAAACAAATAAACATTTTTGCAAACAATAACCAAATTATTTAACCTTCAGAAAATAATAGTTTGTCAACCTAAATCATACCTAACATGATCTTAGACTACATTGAGCCATGCCACAGACACTATGAGCAATTTTCTTTCTTTGATTATTATCCTACAATATACATAACGGCTCTTCGAGATCCCCTGGATTTTCACTAATACAAAACCTTTAGTTGTCAAATTTGCAGCTACTACAGTACCATTAGTATAGCTTCCACCTCAACTGCTGAATTGTATGTAATGCAAAATAATTAATGTCCAGAGCTTGTCATGGGTCGTTATGTTAGCAATACTAAATATTTTGAACAAAAATATACATTAAGTATAATATATTTTGGCTTTATAGGTTATTATTTACGATGACATTAATGATGACAGTAGTCTATCACAAAGTCAACCAATTAAATAAATCAGCTTGCTCACCGGGACACACATTACTGCTGGCAGCCTGCAGTCCGGTAAATCAACAATCTCCTATCAGTCAGCAGCAACTCTGCAATATTGAAAACAACGGAAAAATACATTTAGAATAATCACAATTAAAAACATGCCCACAGCATGATGCTGCCACCACCATGCCTCACTGTAGGGATGGTATTGGCCAGGTGCCTGGTTTCCTCCAGACATGATGCTTGCCCCTCAGTCCATAGAGTTCAATCTTTGTTTCATCAGACCAGAGAATTTTGTTTCTCATGGTCTGGGAGTCCTTCAGGTGCCTTTTGGAAAACTCCAGGCAGGCTGTCATGTGCCTTTTACTGAGGAGTGGCTTCTTTCTGGCCACTCTACCATACAGGCCTGATTGGTGGAGGGCTGCAGAGATGGTTGTCTTCTGGAATGTTCTCCTCTCTCCACAGAGATAAGATGGAGCTTCAGGTTTTTGGTCACCTTCCTGTCACCTCCCTGCCTAAGGATCTTCTCCCCCGATCACTTCAATGTGGACCTTCAATGCTGCAGATATTTTTCTGTACCCTTCCCCAGATCTGTGCCTCAATACAAAACTGTCTCAGAGGTCTACAGACAATTCCTTGGACTTCATGGCTTGGTTTGTGCACTGACATGCACTGTTAACTCTGTGACCTTATATAGACAGGTGTGTGCCTTTCCAAATCATGTCCAATCTACTGAATTTACCACAAGTGGACTCCAATCAGGTTGTGGAAACATCTCAAGGACAATGCGTAGAAACAGGATGCACCCGAGCTCAATTTTGAGTGTCACGGCAAAGGCTGTGAATACTTATATACATGTGCTATTTCATTTTTAATATTTACTAAATTTGCTAAGATTTTAAACACACTTATTTCACATGTTCATTATGCGGTATTATTTTTTGAATTTTAAGGAAAATAATGAATTTAAACAATTTCAGAATAAGGATGTAAGAAAATGTGGATAAAGTGAAGTGCTATTAATACTTTCCGGATGCACTGTAAGCACATGTGTTCTGTCCAAAAAAACAGATTATTACAATCAGACGTTAATTACATGTGATTTTCCCATGTGAAATGCATGTTTTTTCCATGAGGGGAGGGCGACAGAAATGAAAAGGAGTCGGTAGAAAAAGAGATAATCAATCTGTCCTGTCAAACATGACAGAGATTAGATCACACAATAGCAGGTTTCCAGAGGACAGAGCCAGCCATTAGATAATCACTTTTAACTCTAGAAAAACGCTCCCCGTTCCCACCACCTGTTTTTAAACTCTCGCTCAGAAATAAAGACCGTGTGGAAGAATTAATACGGATGGAAAAACCTCCAGATTACTTCCCGTAAGCCGAACGCGCTTTACCTATTTACAGTGTTGGTTCTGTGTTGGAGAGATGAGAGGCTGTTTTTTAATGGGCACTAACAAAACAATACGAGACATGAGCTCAGCCTAAAGTTCTGCTCGCGCACCGGCGATAGACAGTCATCACCTGGATAAATGCATTTTTGACACGTATGCTACTGAGCAAAATTTCCATCTCAGATTTAATTTTGGCTACTCAGTTGCACCCTTGGTGGGTTCCAAGCATGTCTCCGGAAAGGTTTCAACAACGGAGTGAAGCGCAATGATGTTAAAGGGATGACGGCGCTAAATACTTTATTTTGGGAAAGAAGTAAGAAGTAGGAAGATAGACTAATATTTCCTAGCGTTAACTCTACTGTCACATCCAGGTAAGTCACGTACTATCTTTGTGTTTTTACCGGAAAAGTGCGGTTACATTAGTAACCTATTTTTGAAGTAGGCTTTTTATGGTTATGAATGTATAGTAGATAGCAGCAGTATTGATGTAATGGTATAGTCATAGGGTTTTAGGTTATTTCTTACAAATGCCATGGGTTCATTCATGACAACAGTAAAGACCCTTGTTTTATGGCCAAACCAAAAGAAGGCACCAAACGTATGGCAGACTCCCTCCCCTTCACTGCTAAGGGACATTGGGATTAGAGTTAGAAGCGCCCCCTACTGGTTCCCGAACTCCACTTCCACGTTCCAGCAGCTTCTGGTCTCCCATGGAGGAACAGTCCAGTACTGATAGTACCATGGATAGTACTAAGCTTCAGGGCAGACCAGCAGTGGAATGCAAGATGCACTCCTGGTGGCTTTATGATAGTAAAGTAAATTTAATTAAATTGATTTAAATTATTAATTAATCCTTTACTTTACAATTTTAGTCATTGTAAGATATGGCAAATTAAAATGAAATGCAATAATTTAATTGGAATTATTAATGGATTAGCAACTCAATTCAGAATGGACCAATAGACCCAACTCATGACATACTCTATTTTTAAATATGCTAATTGATCACCAGCATTAGCTGGTTAAACAAAGCCTGTTTATAGTGTTTACATAGGAAGGAAATTTGGTATATGCCATATTGTGGACCACTCAAAATTAGTTTCGTCATTCCTTATTGTCCGTAAACATGTATGTATAGCCTACCCAGCAACCAACTGGAAGAAATCTGAATTTTGACGTGGTATAATATACTGTATATATAATAAAATGTTTCTTTGCATTTGCAATGTCACAAGCACATATAAACACCTGTTTACATAGACAATAGACTGGTAATAAGAGGGGATTCATTCCAAAGCATCTTGGTGTTTAATTGCCTACAACACGGTAAAATGTGCAGGCACAGTTAAACACAGCATTGATACATGACTCATTTCTGTGTCTGCATAGTGCAGCAGCACAAGTAATTATAGGTAGAACCAATTAATCATACAATTTAGTGAAAAATTTAAAAGGTAAAAGCCACCCAAAGTTTTACACTTTCCAATGATGGCTGCAAGGGCACCATTTTGTTTAGTTAGCGTTATGGTTAACAGACATTACAAGCCAAATAAACTATTAATAATAAAACAAGGATACTTGTCGTTTTTGTCTGCTGATGACACAGTGAAATTATTTAAACCATCAACAAACCATAACAGTCAGTTCCAGAATAGTTTATTGAAAATAAACATATTGAAAACATAAAACATTGTATTTGAAATTCATCATTCCATAAACACGTCACCTAATTTAAAACTAAAAAAATGATTGTGTTGGAAGTAGTACATTTTAATTGTTTTCCTCATAAATTGTAAAATGTCTTGGTCTAAGCATGCTGGCTATTTTGATGAGAGGAAATGGGGGAGAAGTCTGTAATAAAATAGTTGCTTAACATTCTCAACATAACATTTGACCAAATATCAGGGTCTTGTTTTATCTTGTCCACTGCGAATCACCTGGTTGACTGCTGCAAAACAAATCTAGAAAGCTACAGATGATGCAAATTGCAAAACATGGCTGCAGGTCTTGTCTTTCACTGTCAATGAACAGCCAATGTCAAACAAAATGCACACATCCGTCTCATGGCTATTGGCTGATTTAAAAAAAGTATCACTTCTACAAAAGTAGTTTTTGTAAAAAATAAAAAGATTTTTGGAATGCTGTCAAAACTGTCAATGTAATCAGCTAACACATATGTAAGTTACACATTCATAACAATACATGCTACCTTTCATACTCTTTGAAATGAAGAACAAGCCAGTCAGTACACAATGTTATATTGAGTTAGAATATCTGTAGCTCATAGCCCTCTCAACTTATAAGTAGCAAAGACAGTTTTAAAAGTATTACCACAACACCGCAAATCAAAACAAACTTGAACTACCTTAACATGTAAATGTTAAATAAGATAATAATAATAATACGATGCATGGCATCGAAACAAAAACTATAATGTATTAACCAGACTTTGGTAAACGTTAATGTCTTGATTCACTGTCATGTCAAATGTCTTTTGCTGTGTATTTCACAGAACATGTATATACAGGCCTGCTTGGGAAATATTGTCTTGGCCTCTGTGCCAGGGAAAGTTATCTGTTGCAACACATAATTAAAGGTTTTTAAACTTCAAATTCCAGATGTAAATGGACAGTTGTACATCTTTTAGTTGTAATACATATTCAGATTGCTATACAGTAGTTACAGTTGTGCTGATAAGTTTGCATACCCTCGCAGAAATTGTGAAACTTGGCATTGATTTTGACAATATGAGTCTTCATGCAAGAAATCTGACTTATGTAAGGATAGTGATCTGATGAAGTCATCAATTATCACATAGCAGTTTGGCTTTTATGTAAACCATACTGATAACAGAAATCACCCAAATGGCCCTGATCAAATTTTACATACAACGTTTGGCTTTGTTACAGACACACAGGTGACACACAGGTTAAAATGGCAATTAAAAGTTAATTTCCCACACCTGTGGCATTGTCTGTGTATACAAAGTCAATGAGTTTGTTTGCACTCACGTGGATGCACTGAGCAGGCTAGATACTGAGCCATGGGGAGCAGAAAAGAACTGTCAAAAGACCTGCGTAATAAGGTACAGGAACTTTGTTTGGGATACAAAGAAAAGCCCACAGGTAATCTTGGGAGACATACAGGCTGCTCTGGAAAACGACGGTATGGTTGTTTCAAGGAGCACAATACGACGATACTTGAACAAAAATAAGATGCATCATTGAGTTTCCAGAAAGAAGCCTTTACTACGCCAGTGCCACAAAAAAGCCTGGTGAAAATTGATAAGATCAAACCACACAATAGCTAAGCATGGGACGCTCTTGGACTTTCCAGCATGAGGCCAAGATGATCCTCCAGTGGATACAGCAGAAAAGGTGAATGTTCTGGAGTGGCCAAGACGAATAGGCGGCTATAGCATCTGCAAAAATGTTGGGCCTCATAGACAACTATTACAAATTACTGCACGCTATCACTGATGCTAAAGGGGCAATACAATGTTTTGAGAACTGAGGGTATGCTGACATTTCAACAGGGGTCTCATAAACAATTTTGGGCCTCATAGACAACTATTACAAATTACTGCACACTATCACTGATGCTAAAGGGGCAATACAATGTTTTGAGAACTGAGGGTATGCTGACATTTCAACAGGGATCATTTCATTATTTCTATTTGGATCTAATTTTTATTTGGCTGAATGGCCTACTATCTTTGTACTGTATAGTGTATAGTACTTGTAAAGTACAAACTATATTGTACAGTCTTCACACTTTACCTGAAATGATGTTATGTATTATTATGGTCTGTGTTTTGTGTGGACTCCAGGAAGTGTAGCTAATAACTAATGGGAGATCTTAATAAAATAAGAAAATCCTAAATCCATATTTAGGCATATTATATTTCTGCCCATTCAGGCATTGGTCAAATGGCTTCTTAGCTCCACTAAGATGTAAGTTATTTATTTCAAGGGGGTTTCAGTCCCCAAATGTAATCAGACTAATGTCTAGGCATTTGGAATTGATTTGGACCTATGCAGGATATGTTGAATTGTAAGTCAACAACAAGGCTTCTTCCATAGCTGCATTGTTTTTCTCTCAGTACCTTCACTGGCTGCAGATTTTTTTATCTCAGCATCTCCTCTCTACAGACTCACCAGTCAGTCGGGACAAAAGGTTCTCACGGTTGAGGGTGCGATGTGGCCCACACATAATTTGGAGTACTTCCAGATTTGCTTCTCCTCCTGCTTTTAGCTGTGTCTGCTTTGACTGAATAGTATGCTCACTTTCATTTCTGTATCTCCCATTGTGCAAAACATTCTCTATCACTTATCTTTTTCCCCTCAAGCCTCTGTTGCTCAAACTTAGCCTTAACTCCCCAGTTGCACGTCCAAGAGGGTCACTTTATTCTCAAACTCTTTCCCCGGGAGGATCCCCTTCTCTTAGGGTAAATGTTCCCTTATCTTAGGGTAAGAGCAAGGGTTAATGTTCCCCTCTCTTTTGGTAAGGGTTAAAATTCCCTTCTCTTAGGGTAAGGGTATGGGTAAATGTGCGCTTCTGTTAGGGTAAGAGTGTGGGTTAATGTTCTCTTCTCAGGGTAAGGGAATGGGTTAATGTTCCCTTATCTTAGGGTAAGAGCATGGGTTAATATTCTCTTCTTGGGGTAAGGGTATGGGTTAAAGTTCTCTTCTCTTAGGGTAAGAGCATGGGTTAATGTTCCCTTCTCTTAGGGTAAGGGTATGGGTTAAAGTTCCCTTCTCTTAGGGTAAGCGTATGGGTAAATGTGCGCTTCTGTTAGGGTAAGTATATGGGTTAATGTTCCCTTCTCAGGGTAAGAGCATGGGTTAATGTGCCTTTCTGTTAGGGTAAGAACATGGGTTAATGTTCCCTTATCCTAGGGTAAGGGTATGGGTTAATGTTCCCTTCTCTTAGGGTAAGAGCATGGGATAATGTTCCCTTTTTCTTCAACTTAGGTTAAAGTGCCAATGCTCAAGAACACACAGGGAATGGAGCCAGCAACGTTATGACTATAAGTCTGACTCAACCACTGAGCCAGGTTACAGCTTTGCATACAAAAGCTACAGCTGCCTGCAAAAATCTGAAAGAAATACAAAATGCTTTCAGTATTCTTTGTACTTATGCACATGAGCCTTTAATCTGCTTTTTCTCTCATGCACTATTTCATAATATAACTTGTATCGACAATCCTCTCAATACCACAATGACTAATGATTTAGAGGAGTTAAAGGGTTGTGGCAAAACCTCCTTGGCATCTGTGCTTATCCATTCTGCTGGTTTCCACAGAGCTGGTCCAACCATGTAAGCTTTGCAGGCACTTGAGCCACCTGAGGATGTAAGACCAGGAAAACCCTAATGCCAGTGCATCTAGACTTCCTGGGTGATGGTGGCCACATGGCCTTGTTCATGGGACCTTCCACTCACTCAGCTAGCAGCACAGAAATGGCTCAAAGTTAGACTGTGTTGGTCAGCTTGTGCGCTAACTGGGATGTCCTCCCACATTTCTCTTTCTTTTACTTTGTTAGACTGCTGAGCTAAAGCCCTGTTGCTAGCTTAGGGAGCTACGATCCAGGTGTCAGGTTACACATCCAACATACTTCTGTCTGTCTTCCCTGGAGGTTTGTGCTCCTCTAGGTTTTCCTGAACACCAGACCAAAGCCCAAGTCTACGTCCTCCAGGCCCAGGTCTACGTCCTCCAGGCCCAGGTCTACTTCCTCCAGGCCCAGGTCTACTTCCTCCAGGCCCAGGTCTACTTCCTCCAGGCCCAGGCCTACTTCCTCCAGGCCCAAGTGTACATCCTCCAGGCCCAAGTGTACATCCTCCAGGCACAGGTCTAATTCCTCCAGGCACAGGTCTACTTCCTCCAGGCACAGGTCTACATCCTCCAGTCCCACGTCTACATCCTACAGGCACAGGTCTACATCCTCCAGGCACAGGTCTACTTCCTCCAGGCACAGGTCTACTTCCTCCAGGCCCAGGTCTACATCCTCCAGGCCCAGATCTACTTCCTCCAGGCCCAGATCTACTTTCTCCAGGCCCAGATCTACTTCCTCCAGGCCCAGGCCACTATCGCCCCGATGCCACCATGCCACTCATCAGCAATGCTCATCAAGACTTCAGCAACTTCTCGGTGAGCAGCGACAACAGCAGCGTGGACTTCATCTTCACAGAGATCCCCGAGACTGAAACCATCAAGGGCGTGTACTATAAACGCGTCCAGCGTCTCCGCATCGACAACGACGGAGTGTGGCCCGCTGTCGACCACACACTACAGGTGCTAATATCACTAGTACTATCTATACTACGAATACTACTATTATATGACTACTTTTACTTCTACAATTTATTCTACTTATATTACTGCTATCACAACGTGTACTATAATTACTTTTACTACTACCACCAGTACATTTACTACTACTATCACTACAATTACTACTACTACTACCAGTACTATCAGTGGTACTACTACTCTATAGTACGCATAACCTTTTTGCAAATGGTATAACGTTACTTAAATAACATTAATGAAATTATTATGAAACTCTTCTTGACAAGCTTATAATATAATTATAAATACAAACTTTATTGACACCAATAAAACCTGAAACATTCCCTGTAATGTAATGCCCCCCAGGCTCTGATCAATGTTGGAGGCAACCGCTACACCTTTCCCTGGAGCGCCCTGGAGCAGTTTCCTCTATCTCGACTGGGAAGGCTCCGGTTGTGCTCCAGCCTTGAGGACATCGTCAAGCTCTGTGACGACTACGACGAGACCCGCCGAGAGTTCTTCTTTGACCGTAACCCGGCAGCATTTCGAGTCATCTTGAACTTCCTGGCTGCCGGGAAGCTCCGCCTCCTTAGGGAGTTGTGTGCTGTGTCGCTGCACGACGAGCTGAACTACTGGGGGGTCGACCACGCCCACATGGAGCGCTGCTGCCGCCGACGCATGCTAACACGAGTTGAGGAGGTACATTGTTTCTGTAAAAAATATTTTCTTTTCACATTTAACTTACTTTACTTCATTTAACATTTAACTTAAATTTCTTTCACGGGAGACCCAGCGAAGAAGACAATTCTATTGATGAATCATGAAACTAATTTTGTAACTGAAGCTTGATCTTGATTGCGATTTTGCTACGAGGTTGCCGAGCGTAAACGTAAGGAGGAGGAGTGGAGACAGAGGAGGATTGAGATGCAGAGGCTCCCCCCGGTGGATGAGACTGGCTACCGCAGGATGATGAGCAGGTATAAATAGCAGAGTATCTGAGGAATAGGGATAAGCTTAATATCCGTATCTGTACTCGGAATGGGCGTCACCTTCCCGTAAGTGGGCGGAGCTACCCTGAAAATGGTTAATTTCGGCCTGACATTGGTTTGCACAGCAAATGCTATATGATTGATAAAAAACAATGCTCTGTAGCTCAAGTTGGAGGCTGTTCTGTAAATTGTTTTGTTCTGAATGTAGCAATGTCTACATTGCAAAACATATTAATTTCAGGCTTGAAGGAAACACTTCTGGGTAGCTCCTCCCACTTCTGGGAAGGCCACGCCCATTCCGAGTATGGATACGGATACTCAGATCATCCCTAATAAACAGCACAGGTTGTAAGATCAAACCAGTAGAATGATGTTGCCTTGGTTACACCACAAGACAGTCACAACATTTGATTAATTCTTAGCTTGCAGGAGCTCGAATTTACCAGAAGTTTTAAATTATTGTTAAAAAAAGCAGAACCATGGATTCCAGTTTCTTGTGGCCTACTGACTAATTTAAAATCAAATCAAACTTTATTGTCACATAGTCACAAGTATTCACAAGTAACCAGTGAAATTAGCCATCAACCTGTCCATACAACAAAAAACATCACCGGGTAGACAGGACAGGAAGACAGGGATTAGAAAAACAATACAGCATTACATGAGGAAAGATGAGGAAAAAAAAAAAGAGCAGCCCCATATTATGCCCCTTCAGGGGTACAGTGTGGTACCATGAAAAAAAAAACACCTCAGCAATTTTAGCACATTTAAGTACACACTCTGAACAGGACTAGCAACAGGGGTGGTGGGGAGCGGGAAAAAGGGCAATGAGGGAAAACCAGCCAGATATGCACCCATCTCGATTGCAGCCTTCATAGGCGCTATCCAGAGACCCGGCTTATCAGGCTGGGGGGTATGAAGCTGCGAAGGCGGGG
>JACXGM010008938.1:0-11794 GCA_016801145.1 Umbra pygmaea | reverse complement strand
AAGTGTAGGCCTGGAGATTTCTGTGTCTGGTAATAATCCCAAGGTGACAAGTCCGCAGGATGTCGATACGGGGCAGCCTTGGTCTTGTCCCAGGCAGAGTCAACACCAGGTGTCTGGTGATGGGGGGAGGGAACAAAAACAAGAGCATTTCACTGCAGCGCTGTCTGGGAGAATATGTTGTTTGTTCCAACCGTGCCTTGTCCAAGGCCATTGGGTTGGTTGTGGGGGAGCCGAAATAGATAAGATGTGGTGACTTCTTGGGTAGCAGCCGCATTCCAATCTGCACGTCTGGTCCCTCTTGAGTCAATTTGGTCCATTTTGGTCTACTAAACAATCTACTTTCCTTTGCAAAGCTGTGAGCTTCTCCGTGATGTTAACTAACTTGTGGTCTATAGACCCAGTCTGAGTGCAAACGGCTCTGCCCACTGTTTCAATCATAACGGGCAGCCCTGTGGGGCAATGAACAGCTGTCACCGTCTTCTTAATTTCACGATAAACCAGGGCAACGCCTAATCCCATCAGCAGAAGACCTGATCATCATGGTTCATGGTATCATTGTTCCGAATAGGTAGATATCTTCAACGTCCTCCACATAAAGAGCCGCCAGACACACGACCCGCCACCTCGCCCATGCGTCCATCGTGTAGCCAGCTGCATACGTTCCATCAGGGCAGTCAGGTTCCCTCGAACCCCCGCTTCTCGTTGAGTATATGGTGTCAATTGCGCTTAGAGACCAGTTGATCAAATCCATAATCTCCTCAGTTTGGAGAGCAGTGCTGCGAGAGGCTCTCAGAGTACAAGAGCAAGCAGGGAAGATAAGGGAAGGGAGAGGGAGAAAATGCGACCGCCTCCGTTGAGAGCCAAAGAAGAAGTTAATTCTTATTAATAAAAGTAATAAAAGAAATATTAATTTCATGGTAACGAGCCATCTAATACAACATTTGAAATCCTCCTTTAACCAAAATGGGAAATACACCTACACATACAACAGGGAGTCTTAGCTCAGAGACACACACAGCTTCCTATAATCCTATTCACAAGTTTACAGGCTGTCTTCGAGAATATGTAGACTATGATTTTTCTGACTCTGTTCCACAGGTTGAGAGAAGTGGTTGAGAACCCCCAGTCGGGCTGGGCAGGGAAGATTTTCGCCTGCGTTTCTATGACAATGGTGGTTATAACTGTGATCAGTCTCTGTATCAGCACCATGCCTGATCTACGCCAGGAGGAAAGACAGGTGAATGGAACCAAACTGCTCACAGAAAGATTTCATGGTTAATTTAAAGTAGCAATACAGGACAGATAGGTTTTTATTATTAGTGATGTGTGGTTTGACCGTAGAAATAGAATGGGTAGAAAGGCCTTTGAACTGCTTGTCTTGGTCATTCGATTAGTACACACAACAAAATGGCGATTGTTTTTAGTTGTCACGGTGATAACACACAAATCAGTTTAATGCGGAAGTAGGCCAATAGATTTTTGCATTGGAATGGTACAGATAAAAATGGCTGCCGCTCTGACCATTGTGCTACATTGATTTGAATTTGAATGTCCTGTCTATCCACTCTATTTCTATGGGTTTGACTGTGCATTTGACAAAGGAAGCGGGTTGTAATCTTTCTTTCATCTTTCTCTGACCCTTAATCTGTGTCCTCTCTTGCTCTCTCTTGCTCTCTCTTGCTCTCTCTTGCTCTCTCTCGCTCTCTCTCGCTTTCTCTCACTTTCTCTCGCTCTCTCTCGCTCTCTCTCGCTCTCTCTCTCTCTTTCTTACTCTCTCTCGCTCCTTGTTCACACCCCTTGTTCACATCCTCTCTGACTGTCTCTAGGGCGAATGTTCCCAGAAATGTCGTCACATGTTTGTTGTGGAGACGGTGTGTGTAGCCTGGTTCTCCATGGAGTTCCTGCTGCGCTTCCTCCAGGCTCGTTCCAAACTAGAGTTCCTCCGTGGCCCGCTGAACATCATCGATGCCGTGGCCATCCTTCCGTTCTACCTGTCCCTGGTGGTCGGGGAGAAGAGCACGGACCAGGAGGATGGGAAACCAGGGACAGGTGGAACCATGAGCAAATTATATATTTTCAAACAATTTTTTTTTTAAATGCATAAAAACGTGATATGGTTAGCATAGAAACATTTTATTTTGCCATTTAGTAATATTAATTTGAGTATAGTGTACTGTATACCATACATCCTATATGTATACCATAGATCCTACCATCATTCAATTTACTCCATTCCAGACATTAATATCAGCTTCCTCAAGGTTCATCAGCCTCCACTGATCTACCGTGTATCTTCATTAATTTGTTAAATCACTCTGACTGTCTGCTAAATGTAGCTACTGATTATGTAATGGTTTGGAACAAACTCCTGTGGGAGACCAGCTCTGCAGAGAAGACTTGTCCCTCCCTGAAATAGAACACTATGACATTAATAAATTGTTCCACCTATTTTGGGATACTACCAACCTCCTATTTGACAAGTCTGTCTGCCCCTCCCCCTGTGTCCCTCTAGGGCGGGGTTATCTGGACAAGTTGGGTCTGGTGCTGCGCCTCATGCGAGCCCTGCGTATCCTGTACGTCATGCGCCTGGCGCGCCACTCTATGGGCCTGCAGACACTGGGCCTCACCATGAAGCGCAGCATCCGGGAGTTCGGCCTCCTTGTCCTCTTTGTCACCGTTGGCATCGCCTTCTTCTCCCCCATGGTGCACTTGGCTGAGAGCGAGCTGGCGCCGACCGCCGCCAACGTTCCACACCACAGCTTCAGCAGCATCCCGGTCTCCTATTGGTGGGCCATTATCTCCATGACAACAGTGGGCTATGGGGACATGGTGCCCCACAGCATCCCGGGCCAGATGGTGGCGCTAAGTAGCATCCTGAGCGGCATCCTCATCATGGCCTTCCCAGCCACGTCCATCTTCCACATGTTCTCCAAGAGCTACCAGGATCTGAAGTTGGAGCACGACAAGCTGTGGAAGGAGGAGACCGGGGCTGCCCTGGCCGCCAACATCCTGGAGAGCAGGCGGGAGAGAGAGGCTGAAGGAGATGGCATCTGGTCCCAGCGCCAGGGGTCTGGGGAGACTTTGTTCCCGTCCCTGGGTGGTGACTAGGACCGGGCAACGGGAGCGGCAAGAAAGGGGAAGCAGGATAAGCTACCAGGCGCGGTGTTAGGATTCCAGGAAGGACGGTAGACCTGGAGCTAGCCTCTAACTCATTCCATTGAAAGATGAGGGTCTCCAGGTTTTTGCTCCTACCCTGCACTTAGATTAAATAAGGTCACTGCGTAGTTAGGAGCAGCAGACACTAGGCCGTCTGTGGAAGTCCTTTATTTGTACATGTATTTCCTTTGCCAAAGTATTAGCCTATGAAAAGTTTACATGTTAAGGTTCTAGGTTGATTTTAATGTGAAAAACTACCAACTGAGAGCATCCAAGGTAAAACAAAATAAAAATTCAGAAAATTTCATTGAATTCATTGTCCTCACTAACCAACCAGGGTGGGAAATTATGTGAGTGCTCTTTATATATATATATATATATATACATATATATATAATCTTTGATATTGCGGGTACCGTCCTTAGCTTATTCTCCCAGCCACTCTAGCAGGAGAATGTTTGGTTTCATCATTGGTGGGGACACTTGTTTACCCTCCTATGGATGCTCCTGCATGTTGCTAAAAGTATGACCTGATGCAGTTTAAATCAACTTATTTATGCACTTTCTTTTTCACTTCTAAGTCCTCATTTGTGTCCCTGCTGCTCTACCTGCCTCTCCATGTCTTTGCTGCTCTACCTGCCTCTCCATGTCTTTGCTGCTCTACCTGCCTCTCCATGTCTTTGCTGCTCTACCTGCCTCTCCATGTATTTGCTGCTCTACCTGCCTCTCCATGTCTTTGCTGCTCTACCTGCCTCTCCATATCTTTGCTGCTCTACCTGCCTCTCCATGTCTTTGCTGCTCTACCTGCCTCTTTATGTCTTTGCTGCTCCCTTCTTTCATTGCTTCATTAGCCTAATAGAAGTTGACATGTGCCAAATAGAAATAAAATATATATGGCTATGCTAACATATTTTCCTGTGTATTTCTATATGACCTTAACCAAATATAAACACTCTGTGCCTCAAACACTATGTAAAAATCGTGTCTAACACTTTAAATAATCACAAGACCATTTTTAGATCTCATCTGTGACCATGTTATTCCATCTCTTATTCTCTCATTTCTGCTGCCTTGGATCAACTGGCACATAATTTGCCTGAAAAATAATACATTAATTCATGATGTTTAGATAGTGTATATAGTTATATATAAAGTTCTATTAGAATCATTATTGACTGTGAGCATAAATATATTTTTGTGGGGGCTGCTATTCTGGTGTCATCTAAGTAATAGGCTACGGTAGTCAGCAAAAACCTGTGACGATATTAACTAGGGATGGGCATTACAAATCACTACAGTGAACAGAATCACTCAGTTATTTAAAAAAATTCAGATATTCTAAATCACTTCGTTTTTATTTTGTCAATTCCATCTCATAATTGGACCATTTAATTTTCCCGAAGATAACACATTAACATTTTCATGTAAACAAATAAACCTTGTTTATTTCTTACAACAATAACCAAATTAATTAGTCTTCTGAAAATAATCCTTTGTCGATCAAAGTCATACCCATCATTATCTTTGACTACATTGAGCCATGCCACAGACACTATGAGCAATGTTTTTCCTTGATTAATATTCTACAATATGAACATATCATATGAACATGAATAATAATACCCTGCATAGGGTATTATTGTACAATTTGTTCTCAAGATTTGGATAACAAGTTCTGTGTGTCATTAAAAAGAGGGGAAGGTGACACAGTCTGTTACAAAAACTATTTTGAAACTGAAGAAGGCAAGCTGAAGGCGAAACGTTGGTCTTTTAATTTATCATTCACTTGGAGCTGAATCCTGGAGTGTGTAGCCTATCCAATATCTAATTATCTGTTAGGCAGCACCTCCAACAAAAATTATTTTGGTTTATGCCTTATGGCAGTTATTATGTACAACACTATTCCTGTAAAAATATGAGATTTTAAGAAACTATACCCTGAAATTACTATAGCCTATCCAACTCCATAGCATGTATCCTACCTGCCTGAATGTTCTGTCGTCACAGTGTGTTCAGGGTTATGTGTTGGCAGACACCTAACTATCTCCACCCAAAGACCAGTGAGGCATTTTTTGTTCTTTACTGAGAGTAGGTTTACATATTATTACTTGTTAAACTGTGAGTACAGAAATAGGAGGAACACTGCTCGCCCTAGGCCAGGGATGTCCAAACCCTTCCACGGAGGGCTTGGTGTTGTAATGGATTCCACACTTGGAGTACAATAAAAGAGGTTTTAATGGACAATCAACGTACACCAGGTATGAATTCCAAGGACGTAACGGACAGGCCAGGTTCGGTACACAGACAGGGCAAATAGGCACATTCCACAATCCCTTAGGCGGTAACGGGGACAGGCAGGGGTCGATACACAGAGCAGGCAGATGCAGTACAGACTCGAGATCCAGGAGAATAATCACAGGGCAGGCAGAGGTCAGAAACACAGGCAAAGGTACGAGAGGGCAAATCCAAATAGATTAGTCAGAACACAGACACAAATCAAACCAGGAATCAGGCCAGTAAAACGCTTAGTAAGTAATGGGATCATTAGCAATACCTCGCAATAAGGAAATGAGTTAGACAGGGTTATATACAGCTGGGACTTGTAGCAGGTGTTCAGAATTCCGGTGATTGCGATCTTGGGTGCGTGCTGCGTTCATGCGTGTGGGGAACTGGGTGAGGAGAAGTTCTGTTAGTATGAAGTATTTGGCCGCTAGGTGTCTCTCAATCAAAACAAAATATGTACTTTGCATTAAAAAAACAAAAAAGAACTATACCTTTATCATATTTTTTTGTGTACTTACATTATCCTAAATGTTTCCACCAACTTTCAAATCAAGAGAAATTTGTAATGTAATTCGAAGACATGGGACGTTTTGTTTTGTCTTCCAACAATGGTGTCATATAACCTTTCACTACTGTAGTCACTAAGTTCCAGGGAACAGCCCAACATAACGTGAATAAAGCTAAGATATGTTTAACAATACATTACCTTGTCATTGAAATTTTTTTCTGCCGGAGACGCTACATTGGCTGGTTTCACATTGATGACAACAACAAATCGAATGATCCTACCAATCTCTGGATCCCACGCGACTTCCCGAAGTACATATTTGTTATTGTTTAGATTGAGAGACGCCTAGTGGCCAAAAACGACATATTGTACGTTTAAAATAACTTTCAAAGTAACGTTGTGCTGAAACACCCAATGATCAAAATTGAAATCAGAAGTAAAATCAGAGAACCTTGTCAATTGTAATATCAATACAACGTTACAGCAATGAATTAATGGTCGGGAATATACGAAAATAGCAGCAGCAAAAAAAAGAAATAGTAGCCTGGCTTATGAGTAGAAAGCATCCTTTGCAGTTTGATATACGTTTTTGGTACAGCACAAATATGATTGTAAACAATTATTATATTATTTTGAAGTTTAATTGGCAAAAGATGGGCCATAGGCTATATAGAGTTTCAGATAAATTTGAAGAGGCATTGTATGTGCAAGTTGATTACCAAAAACAGTAATTATGAAAATGTGACTTAAGGCACAGTATATACCGTATATTTAGGATTACCTTACAATTCATGACTGATTAGGTCCAATAACATAGTTCTGAGATTGCCAACTTTTGGGACTTTTGGGAATAACTAATTCAGAGTTGCCAACTTTTGGGACTTTCACTGGCGTGAGTCTCTGTACAAAAATTTCACTGTGTGCGTGCGCGGAGAACATTTCTGGTAAACCTAACACTGATTAAAAAAATGTCATTCCTTGTTTAGCTACTTAGTATAAACCCAGATTTATGCAACTAAAAAACCAATTAATTGAATGGAAACACGTCTTTTTTATGCTGAAAGCGTGAGAGTCACGCCAGATGCGTGAGAGTTGGCAACCCTGCTAAATTATTGTAGGTTATTTAATTTCCAGTAGAACTCCATCTGGTAGTGATTTTAATATTTACATTCATCCTTTAGTGCACAGCTACCATATTTTAGTTTGCTAATTTTCGCAGCATTTTTCGGGGTTCAAGCATTTAAGGCCCAATAGCACTTAAGGCAATTTACTAAGGAAATGTACGGTTTTCAAAGCTTTTTAACAGTTATAATGCCACTTATGATCAGATCTCCATACAGTTTTGCATGCTTGTTTAAAATGTTATGTCACATATGGTCACCAAGTTCTGAGTTTTTGTTTAGGACTCATAGGCTTTTGAGTGTATTTTGAAATACCAATTTTCTCAATGATCCTGTTATAGCTACCCAAAGGGTAAAGTTAAACATTTTTTGATAATTATTGATGTAGAGTTAAGGGAATTGTACTGAACTGGTTTGGTTCTGATCAGGTGAAAAACCTAGGACTAGTTTGCAAAAGTAGGTTTTTAACATAATCACAAGCATTTAATGAACAAATTGATTGACAGGAGTGGTTCTTGAGCTAAAGTTGTTCAGTGTGAGGAGATCAATCAAATGACATCAGCAGCATAGAGCCCTGTATTGGCCTGCTGGTTTGCTTCTAAAGCTAAGCAGGGTTGGGCCTGGTTAGTCCCTGGATGGGAGACCAGTGCTACTGGAAGTGGTTTTGGAGGGCCAGTATGGGGCACTCTTCCCTCTGGTCTAAAGATCTTTCCCAATACCCCAGGGCAGTGATGGGGACATCTGCCCTGCGTAGGGTGCCATCTTTCGGATGGGACGTTAAACGGGTGTCCTGACTCTCTGTGGTCATTAAAAATCACATGGCACTTATCGTAAGAGTAGGGGTGTTAACCCTGGTGTCATGGCCAAATTCCCAACCAGAATCATGGCCACCTAATAATCCCCCTCCTTCCTAATTGGCATATATAACTACTCACCTCTCCACCTGATAGCTGATGTGTGTTGAGCGTTCTGGCGCAAAATGGCTGCCGTGCATCACCCAAGTCGGTGCTACACATTGGTGGTGGATGAGGTGGGCTTTCCCCCTCACTGTGTAAGTGGGTTCCTTGGAAGAAAAGCGCTATATAAGTTGAATGCATTATCATTATTATTATTATTATTATTATTATTGTTATTATTATTATTGTTATTATTATTGTTGTTATTATTATTATTGTTGTTATTATTATTATTATTGTTATTATTATTATTATTATTGTTATTATTATTATTATTATTGTTATTATTATTATTATTATTGTTATTATTATTATTATTATTATTAATTAACGGTTTTATTGACAGCAGTGGTTCTTGAGGCAAAGTTGTTCAGTTTGAGGAGATCCTCATAGATGTTCATGGAACCTTGGACCAAGACACTGCATACCAACTTTCAAGTTAATCGGACTAACGTTCAGGTGGTCATAGCCCTTTTTGTTTTCTTTCATGTTATAGCACCACCTAGTGTTCAATAGTCACGTTTTTTTACTGTGACCTACATATGTCTGCCGAGTTTGGTGAAGATATCTCAATTACTTAAGTAAAATAGGCTCCTTCCACAACTTTTGTTTTGCACCCCTTAGCGACTGTGATTTGAAATGTCAACTTTTGTTCAATAATTATCGATATTCAGACCCCAGAGAACATTTCTGCAGTGGTTTGGTTCCAATCCTGCGAAAAACCTAGGATTAGTTTGCAAAAATCCAAAATGGTGGAAAGATTTGCTTACATACGTTTTGTTCGTCAGGAGCTCAGCTTTCCAATGTTATGAGACACTTGAGTCTACGACAAACGGTCTAGGAGTTATTAGCATTATAGCGCTTTTGGTTGCTGTAGTGCCACCTATAGGCCAATCAGGGTCATACTCTCTCAACCTCTTCTCGATTTTTGTACTACCATCTGGCCACGTTTAACATCTCTAGCACTTACGGTTTGGTCTGCACGATTTGTTTTTACGGCAGAATAATAATAATTCTAACAATTTCAATAGAGTTTTTGCACTACGTGTTAAACGCCTAATGATCTTAGTAGGCAAGGCAAGTTGCTGCATGAAGAGCTGTCTTCAGGTGATCACGTGATGTACTACAGAGGCCCTGATCTTAGCAAAAACAGAAAGGTGACACCAATCTCACCTCACCCAGACCTGCATTGATTGGCAGTCAGCTAGTTATTGTGTTACAATTGTTAAACACCCAACCCGACATCACTCTGTCTTGCTGCAGGCAACTCTCTTATCCATCTCTATGCAGATGACACCATTCTATATACATCTGGCCCTACGTTGGAAACTGTGTTAAAAAACCTCCAAAAGAGCTTTGATGACATAGAACTTTCCTTCCATGGTCTACAACTGTTGTTAAACTCTGGTAAAACTAAATGTATGATCTTCAACCGGTCTCATTCTGCACCTGCCTGCCCAACAAACATCACCACTCTGGATAGGTCTGGAATATGTCAAAAATTACAAATACCTAGGGGTCTGGCTAGACTCCTTGCTCTCCTTCCAGACCCACATAAACCATCTCCAGTCCAAGATCAAATCTAGGATTGGCTTCCTATTCCGTAACAAGGTCTCATTCACCCTTCCTGCCAAACAAGCCCTTGTGAAATTGACCATCCTCCCAATGCTTGACTTCGGTGATGTTGTCTACAGAACTGCTTCAATCTCTCTTCTCAAGAAACTGGATGTAGTATACCACAGTGCCATCCGTTTTGTTACCAATGCCCCATACAACACCCACCACTGCAACCTCTACTCACTAGTTGAATGGCCCTCGTTACACACCTGGCGCCTGAACCACTGGTACCACCTTATCTACAAGTACTCACTAGGCAAAACACCACCTTACCTAAGCTCATTAATATCCATAGAATTACCTACTCTCAACCTGTGCTCGAGCAGGTATATCTTCCTAGTCGCTACAAAAGCACACATCTCATTAGGCCATCTCTCCTTCCAATTGTCTGCAGCTAATGATTGGAACATTTACAAAAATCCTTAAAACTCAAGTCCAAAAAATATATATATTTTTAAAAACATTACTTTTAAATATACTGACTGACCGCTGTACAGGGAGACTACCCCCTCTGTTTGCCTGTTTATGCTCTAGCATACTCAACAAAGCCTTAATGCATCTTGCACATGTTCAACTGCACACCTGTCTTTGTATAATTTGTACATTACCATTTTCAGCCATGTTCATCACGTTACCTATTCTAGTGTTTATTCACTTGGATGAAGTCCCACTCAATAGACAGCACATAACCAGTGTGTTCAGCCTATCCTGTCCCATAGTACATTAACTTTACCCACAGCGTCGGTGCTAGTGGGGGGGCCAACACATTCCCCTGGCAAAACTATATAATGCCGGCAAAATGAACTCTTTAGTTTTCTCTTTAAAATAATAGCACTCATTTGAATTCATTGCAATAATCATTGTGAAGTCATTAAAAAGCTAATAAATTGTAACCAAGTGCAATTGAATGGTGTGTAAAGAAACAATAAGAGTAGGTACATGTATGTGATTGCAAAAAACATGTAACATATGTTCAATAACCACTTTTCATTAAAAACAGTAACAAATACAATGTAGACAGAATTCGATTGAATATATTGTCCGTGATTCATGTTGAAAACACGATTGCATTTAAAAAACATTCACTAGAAACTGTTTTATCCAACAATAGACACATTTTAGCAACACATGAACATGGACTACCTATCTGTGCAATGACTTCACAATGATTATTGCAATGAATTCTATTGAGCGCTATTATTCTGAAGAGGAAACTAAAGATTTCATGTTGCCGGCATTATATTGCCAGGGAAACATGTTGGCCCCCTCACTAGCGCTGACACTGTTTACCCAACATTGATAGCGTTATACTTCCAATGTGACTTTTGCTGCATTATTGTTTCCTAAATGTTATAAATCCACATGTCCTTGTTGGTTCCAATTCAGGTCTCCTCCATTAAGCTTGGAGACGGAAAAGTTCATTCTTAGCTTCACCATTACTTAGCCAGTCCTTTCGTTCAAACCAAATAACACAAAACATTTTTGTTGTTTGTCCTTTTGTGTT
Organism: Umbra pygmaea; assembly: GCA_016801145.1. Lineage (NCBI taxonomy): Eukaryota > Metazoa > Chordata > Actinopteri > Esociformes > Umbridae > Umbra > Umbra pygmaea. The sequence goes on along the minus strand of JACXGM010008938.1, from coordinate 649 downwards.
ATTAAAACAATTACATGGTGTGTTTCAAATCTATAACAGATTTTTCCTCCAAAGACAATGAAGGACATGGATGAGAAAGCAGATAATCCACCTCTTTCTTCTTACTAACGTGCACCATTTCCACACTTGATGGCCCTCTTCACTCTCACACAACAGCCACGAGCACCTGACTGTACCTCCGCTGTGATTGGTTAAGCCAGCGACCTGTGGGCTGAATGAATTTAGCCCAAACAAGCAGCAAATCAAGGGGATGTGCCACGACACCTGTCATTCACATAACACAAAGATGAATGGACGCTGACGCTACAGCTTATGGGCTGTAAAAATGTAACTTATTTACTGTATTGTGGACTGTATGAATTTAGCCCAAGCGAGCAGCAAATCAAGGTGTTGTGCCACTACACCTGTTTCTTACCTTTTTATTTTTTTTATTTAACCTTTATTTAACCAGGTGTAATGAATACTCAAGTAGTAAAAGAGAACAATGTTATTTATTGGATAAGAAATGACTGTCCAATGAACAGGCAAAGAATAATCCAAATTCAGGCAAAGGTCAGACCGGAATAGCCAAATATGGCAAATGTACACATAGGGAAATCCACAGGCAGAATACTCAAAGAACAATGCAGAGGTCAAACCGGAATAGTTA